>JAZGTI010010953.1:0-17144 GCA_036877585.1 Botia kubotai
GTATTGCTTGATTATTAAGCAATTATGCCGTATTTTTCTAATTTGCATTTTAATTAATCGGTGATTGTGTGTTTTCCAGTACTGCGAGCTGTTGTGCTTGTATGCCCCGGGCGATGCATATCAACAGCTGATTTAGCGTCTTGCCGACCCAGAACATGACTGGGATAGTGCTGCACCTACAGATTCTGTTATCTGGGTTGTTTGTTTGGTCTGTGGTACTGTGTATGTGCTTTACTGTCGTTGTTTCACTTTGCGCTGGCTATTTACCATCCGAGTTGGGATCTCTTAACAGACTGGACTGAAACTGCAGTAATGCAGTAATTACTATAGTAAAGTACTATAATGTTTCTCGAGTCATAAATTCCAATCTGTTTCCATGTTCAGAATGTTCCCCCTTTAACTCAGCTTTATATTCTCTGTCTGGTGCGCTCTGTGTTTCTATCTATCTTTTTCATTTTGTATCTACAGTGTCACACTGTATGCTTGTTTATGATAAAGGGTTAAAATTTCTGTTACAGAAATCTGTGACCCATTTAATAGCCTACTTTACTGGTCTTGGCAGGATGGAAACTACAGGTAATTTTTGGACGAAGAAAACATAAACATTGGCGAAGAACAAAATCTTTCTCAACTGTTAAGAGTGTACTTGTGTTTTTCATTTAATAGCTGATCAATATCACAGATGTTACGGAAAACACCATAGCTAGGACAAGAGTGTGTTCAAAAATGAGCAACATACTTCTGTAGCGGACAGAGCTTGTGATATCTGTTGTTTATCTGTAGATACAAATCCTAAAAGTGAGTGAATGGTAAACATGTTCAGACACTTCTGAATGCCAAACAGCTCGGGTGGTTCACAGTCACAGACAAAATCAAGCGTCAACTCACACTGTTTGTTAGTTCTTTGTCCAATTCTTGATAGTTGTTTGGTATTATTATTATGTATATATTTACTTTCCAACAGAAAGTTTTTTGGGTTAAGATAGTTTTATGGGCAGAATGCACTGTTCTAATAGCCAAATTTGAATAAAGGGGGCATTTATGAATTATGAAGCATGTTTTTTTAAGGAGTACGTCCCCAGCTCGAAGCGACTTTGCACTGAGGAACTCTTAGTTTAAGTGAGAAAAGGAGAGATGATGATAATCTGGGGTCCCCACAAGTCTTAAGTAGTTCATCCAATGGGTCGGGTTAGTTTTGTATTCGGTCTTGTATTTGTCACCTCCCTCCCTTTAGCTCCTCTTCTGTCTCTGCCCTCAATTTTCCTTTTTCTTTGTAAGGGTTTACTTTTCATCATAACATTTGTTCCTTATTAGTAAGCATGGCGATATTAAAAAAAGCCTTTAGGCATATAATGAATCTTACTGTATGTACTGAATTAGTGAAGCAACATGCTACTGCTTGCAAAAGGACACTTCCTGTGTTTAATTTCTAAGCTTTGTAGAGTCAATGCCTAAAATTGATGTTCCCTGTTATTTATGAATTGCAACAACCGGCACCATTTTTCAATGCATTACCCTGACTCTAACTGCTTCAATATCTCCTTGTTTAAAGTCTTTCTTCTCACTGTGAGGTCTGTAAGGGAGTAATATTGAGTTACAATATCTTATCAGTGCATTAAATACAGAGCTGCCCCAGGGATGTAATGTTAACCACCCCACTGCCACTCTGTTTTGCCAGCAGTGCGAGCTATGTGTCTGCTATGGTGCTAAGCATCTTTAGAACGCACTGTTTCTGGTCCAATCACACGGACAGTCAGAGATCTTAATTTTCTGCTACAGAGAGATTTTATAGAGACATGCATCTCTTGTATACATTAAGTGGCTGCCTCTCCCCTCAGAAAAGTCTCTATTAATAGGAAAGAGGAGTTGGGTATGTTCCCTCTCTACTAACAGAACAGTCTGGGGTCACACAGATGAATTCTCCCATTTGCAGAGTACAAGTGACCATTAATATGCATAAACACGCTAACGTAAACCAGTGTGCTGTTAAATAAAAACTCCTTTTAGATTCCAAAATGAACAGATGTACGATACAACATTTGTATCATATTAATATTTTATAAACACTTTAGTTTCAGAAATTTAATTATATAACTGGTTTCTTTTTTGGCACCCTTCTCAGATCTGAGTGTTTGCTCTCACGGGCTTCTCCAGACAGCTGAGGATGTTTCATTGGTCACATCCTACATCCTTGCGGTCAATGTTGGTTACACCTCACTTTACTTACCTTTACAAAGTCTGTTATTATCTTTTAAAAACTCTCTTTAAAATAGTAAATAGTTATAACTTATTCAGTTAACACATGGTGAACTTCTGTATGTAGCACATTTTATAGGACTGTAACTCATAATATTTATTTAAAATATTTGTAAACTCATTTTAATGCTAGACGAGTTTGTATTGCCCCAGAGTCTGGTTCTCAAGGTGGTGTTCTTCACTACATAAACATCTTTTGGAGTTTTTCCTTGCCAGAGTCACCATTGGCTTGTTTACTGAAGGCTTAAGACATTCATTCATGATTCTCTGTAAAGCTTCTTTGAAACAACAGACTAGACAGCACATGCAGTGGAGGGAGCAGGTTAATTGGAACAGTTGAAGGATTCTAATGGGTGAGGTGTGTGTTAGTGGTGGCAGGGTTGCACAGAGGGGTCAGGCAGAGTCAGGCATTTCTCTATGTCACCGTCATTAGTGTTGTACATCCCTTCTACATATTTTCCATTACTTTCTTCATTTTTGTAAATCTGTCTACAGGTGTTTGGTCTGAGCCTGTGGGTGTGACCAGTATGTGCATGTGAAAATGTGAGACAGGAATGATGAAAATCAGAAAGCATGTATTTTTTGTGTATTTTCATTTCTCGTATTCCTTAACTTTGCTAAATTAGACATGAAATGCGCACGCATGGGTTTGTTTAACTATTTTATTGTTTTGATTTCATGGAATTCCATAACAAGCTTCTGGTATTTTCTGTCCCCTAGATTTAAGCCTCATATAAATCTTCAGACATTATTAATGTAAGTGTAATAAAACATTCAAATAATGTATGAGCTTTTTTATTAGTGATAACCACCCCGATGTCTTTCAATATTTTGTGAAGACCATTTAAAAAATCTGCCCCTCACAAGTATAGCCAAACCTGTACAGGCACATGCCCTGTGAAGACAGAATGAGGTCCCCTGACATCAAGTAGCCATCAAGTTAAAGTGGCTGTAGCACTGATGCAGAGCCCTGTTCCTACTGCACAGCCTGGTTCTGATTTTATCATCCATCATAACAGCGAGAGCAGCAGCCTCCCATGTACACAAATCCGTATAGGCACAAAAAACACGTGCTGCAGAGGCAGTCAATGGAACATCCATTTTGGCTGGACTAAAAGAATTAAAGCGGCATCAGAAAAGCTTAAGGAAAAAGGAAAACTGAGAAATTAAAAAAGGGAACGATGATAGGAAGAAAAAATGGAAATGAAAGATGAATGATGAGAAAGTAATCTGGAATAAATGAACTGGAGTTTTAGGGGAGTCCCCACCCCTGCATTTTATCTTCCCAGTTTACGGCATAGCAGATAAGTGAATATATAGCTTGAGTCAGGCTTTATCTGTTCTTGAATGAGTACCTGGGAAAGAAGGAATAGAGCTAAGAAGAAAGGGAGAGGGGGTCCTTTTGGGTAGGTATGCTTGCAACCTATGTTTGTTGTTCCTAGATACAGCACCATGCAACCAATGAATCATCTCTTTGAAATACTTAATTCTTATTAGTCAGTCCTGTCATTTGTGTAATAACCACTGAGCTGCATTTTTGAGCATTGTCCCTACAACCAACCAGTCTTATACACATAAATTCATGGCTCTCATTAGACTGCGCCATATTCTCTCATATCCTCACTTTCATTTCTACTCCAATAAATACAGTGCTGTTTTCTATTTGTGAAGCAGACATCCAAATAATGGACACAAACCAAAAAAATATTGTCATTATTGAACAAAAGAAGTTAATTTAACCAAAACTGGAAATTTGACTTGCGCAGAAGTATTATTTAGTAGCTTGTGGCACCTCCTTTTGCAGCCATTACTTCAACCAAACGTCTTCTGTAACCACTGACCAGTCTCTTACATCTGTCTTTGGGGAATTTTGCCCACTCCTCTTTGCACAACTCTGGCATGTACCGCCTGCTTCAGGTCTAGCCACAACATTTCAATTGGATTGAGATCCAGACTTTAACTCGGCCAATCAACAGTGTGAACCTTCTTTCTTTTAAACAAATTCCTTGGTGGATTTGCTTGAATGCTTAGGGTCATTGTCTTGTTGCATCACCCATTTTCAGCCCAGCTTCAGCTCTCTGATTGATGGCAGGAGATTCTCTTCAAGAATTTGTTGACGTCTAAGAATTCAAGTTTCCCTGAATAATATGGAGTCGCCCTGTCCCGGAGGCAGAAAAGCAGCCCGAGACCTTCACATTTCCACCATCATGCTTCACTGTTGGGAGGAGCCTCTTTTCCTGGAATTCAGTGTTGGCTTTTCTCCAAACATGGCGGCTTTGATTATGACCAGATAAATCTATTTTGGACTCATCTGTCCAAAGAATGGACTTGCAAAAGGCCTCTGGTTTGTCCAAATGCTCTCTGGCAAAGAAACGGGCAGCTTTGTTTTTATTTGAGAGCACCCTTTCTTTCTCACAACCCTCCCATAAATGTCATTTCTGTTAAATTTTTGTCTGATTGTAGACGCATGTACATTTACCCCAGATACTGCCAGAGAGGTCTGCAACTCTCTAGAGGTGAAGTGTGGGTTGGTCTTTACTTCATGTATTATTTTTCTGGTGCTTCTTGATGATAGTTTTGATGGACGTCCACTACTAGGCAGAGTTGTGGTCATGTTGAATGCCCTCCATTTGTAGATGATTTGTCTTACAGTGGATGGATGGAGTTGGAATCCATGGAATCTATAAAACCATGGAGATGGTTTTATAGCCTTCCCCAGACTGATGGGCTGTCACCACCTTCTTCCTGTTGTCCTCGGATAACTCCTTGGCACTACAGTGGTTTGGTTGGTTTTAATCAGTGTTGCCTAACCACTTACCTAAGGATGTCTAATTTGATTGTCTGCTTAACTGATTAATTAAGCATCCAAATGTGTTTTACCTGAATTGGTTACCCACTTGACTTTACCAATGCAGCTGGAACTTCACGTACTTTTGCCCATACAATAATTCAATCTTTCATGTAGTTTTTTGGCTACTCAAAACTTCCCTCCAAGCAAACATATGCAATTGATCAACATACATCTGACATTTAATTTATAAAAAGCAGGTGATGATAAAATAAGAAAATCATGGTGAAACAACAGAATACTCTGAACAGCTCAAGGGGTTCACAAACTTTCAAGCAGCACTGTATGTCCTTTTATTTTACTCATTTGGTAAATAGCCATATAATAAGCAGGATAATGTCAGGCAGGTTTATTTTGCAAAATTGACTGGCTAACTGTACATTATCCCTCACGTATGAATGAACAGTTACAATTTAAATAATCCGCAGATGTTTAATTCCTTTAGCTACAAAGAAAATCAAGGTAATGCTATGCCTTAGACTTACAAGACTAAGTCAGTGCCCAGCATGGCTTCAGTGAATACAACTGTGAAAGGAAGGAGGGGGAAGAAAGAGAGTCCTGCTTCAGTGAAAGTCACAGAGGTTTCCGGTAGGTGTCTTTTGTGCTCTGAGGGTCTTGAGTGTTTTGCGTGCTCACAATGCACTTTAGGTCTCCAGCAGTGCTTTAGTTATCGGTTCCTTTCTAGTTCTTTTCATTTTCCATTTCTTTGTTTTTCCCCTATCATTCCCTCTTTTCCTCCACTGGCCGCCATAATGGCACCCAGTATGAGGTTCTTTCTCATATAGCTTAGCTAATTACTCGTCAACAAAAGTGAACTGCTCACAACTACAGTGTTTATTATTAACAGCGGATTAACACCTGCTATTAACCTCAGATGCTCATTTGCACTTTAAATGTTGTTGCTACACCAGATGCTTTTCCTCCTCCGTAACAGAGGCTGGTTAGCTGCTATAATCTGCTATCGGGAAACCTAAACGGATTTCTTGCACCTGTTCGCGTGCACTGACCCAAAGGTAAGCACTGAATGCAGATCATCCAGTGACTTTAGAACAGAGCCTCTGGTGTGAATGAGATGGAACGGGTGATGAGGCAGACAGTTTGGAAGAGTAAGAAGTTGTAAACTTATCCTCTGAAGATTTGTGTGTGTTACAAAGCCTCTCAGATTGCTTAGGAGTTGTAACAGTGTGTGTGCAGAATCACGCTGTGGGGGGTTAGCAGAGGTTGACTCAAGGGAAATGAAAGTTTTTAGTACACTCACGCAAACCCAAAGGCACTTTAACACTCAGCAGAGGACAGTAAGCCATCTCTGTCTGGAGAGCTCTGTGTTGCTTTTGCTGTTTCTGTTTTCAATTTTTTATTTTATTTTGACAGTATGATGTGTGTGCTTAGGATTTGTGTCTTTAGTTTTGTTGGCTAGTTTTGTTGCTCATCTATCATGCAGTTCAGAATTCCTCTTTGGCAGACACTCATGTCAATATATGATAAAACATCTACACATTCCAAACCTCTGAGGTACACACAGCCCTTATCCTCCATTTTATCAGTACTTCTCTTGATTTTTCTATTAACAGCAATGACTTGCGTCATGCTAGCCAGATTCCACAACTATGCTATGTTATCACTATCAACTGTTGTGTTGTTATTTTCTTCAGTGATGGCAATGCCACAGAAATTACACACGTCACCTTTAGGTACAGCTTTTGGATTTTTACCTTTGCCGTGAAGTGAATTTACAAACGTCTTCTGCTTTCTGGGCCCAAAATGTTTTAAATGCTGCAATTCTTCAGAATATAAACACTTTCTTGTTATGTTGTTCAGTAAATGCCCAGAATTATGTTTAGCGTGATTTTTTTATCAGAGGCTGCAAGCCTTAACAAGACTGTGTGGGCTAATAAAGCTTTGTGTTTCTACAACTGTGTGTGAGTGTGTGTGTGTGTATGTGTGTGTGTAGGGTGTTTATGTATGGGTGGTAGGTTTAAAAAAGTTCAACTGAGCAAAGAACAGACAAAATATATACTGTATGCAGAGCTGTAAGGCATAAACACTTTATACTTAGTGCATGTGTTTATTTCTTAAATAAACTCCCCTGAGGCTGTAAGCTGTAATCACAAACTACTAATACATGTTAATACATCTTAAATTCATCTAAACATTGGATTTAAGCAGCATGAATCGATTTCCACATAGTTAAGATTTCATTTAAGGTCGTGCTTATTGCAACACGCTGTCCATATGTGTTAAAATGGATGAACTGTATTGATAAACCAAGAACAATGTTCAGCAAGTGTATGTTTATGTGTTTTAAGTCTTTATAAATGTATTATTTGTTAAACAAACAGTTAAACAAGTTTCTAAACATTTAAGATCCCATCTTTCATATTGGTTGTTGGTTTATTTAATTCATGCTAAATTTGGCAAGTGTTTTAGTTACTGAGATGAAAAATCATAGATTTAAGTAGTCTTACGTATTTAGAACTACATACAGTACAGCAACATTTATTACAAGTAATGCATTTGTGCAGCTATAAGTTTACCAAAATGTATTTGCTTCATTTACAAAATATTAAAAATTTGGTTGTTAACGTAATGCCTCATAGATACAGTCATGGTTTATTGAGGTTTACTACAGTAAAGGCTCAAGGGCTAGCAGTGGCAGATGGAGTAATTCATGTTGAGGGACATCCACTGATAGAACTCAGTACTGCTTATACTCCTGTACATCAAAATGAGGGTGGGAGACAGAGAGCTCCAGCTTTGTGTCTTTTGGTTTGTGGGTGAGTGTGTTGACAGAGTTGAGGGTTATAAAGAGAACTGCTTGTTATTATTTTTACTTCACACTTTTTCCAGCGTAGTCAACACCATAATCAGCATGTGGTGCGTGTGTGTTAATGTGTGTTTGGTGCTCTAACTTAAATTTTTACCAAGCTTTCTTAGAATTACCATTAATACTTTTTGAAGCTATCGTATTTTAAAAGCTGTCCCTATCTAGCTCTATTTTAGTTCCCTATATTTTATTTTCCTTGTGTGGTATTGCTTTTTTCCTGTTTAAATAATAATAATTTTCCTTGTGTGCTATTGCTTTTTTCCTGTTTGAATAATGACGTTAATAAACATTGACTTGTGATTAAAATCATTTTTCATTTTGTTATTGTAATGAGTCTGTTTCAGCAACATAAGTGGTGAAATGTTTAATATTGTTTCATGATTTGCTCTCATGCTAAGATTTAACTAACTGTGTCTGCTCCAAATATGAGCTGTATTTTTTTTATATTCTAACTTAGGCACTGCCTTACAGTAACAGACTGTAATAATTGTGTGTTTTGGGGTATTGAATTAGCAAAACCTATTTGAACATAATGAGCATACTTTTTGTGCTTTGCAGGCAAAATATATATATCCAACAACAGTCTAGTGTATCAGACATCCAGACTATTGCTGCTTAAGCCTCTTGTGTCTGCCAACAAATCATGGGTGTTTGTTTGCATTCACTTCTTAAGTAAATAAAATATGCATCACCCTACATGTTTATTTTGTTATGCAAAAATACATAAATACATTATGCCTACATGTATATTTCGGTATATACCTGTATATGTAGTATATGAGGCAGGCAGTGTGTGTATATTCCTCCACTCGTTCACACTTGTTGTCAGGCACGGCACATGATTAGCTGGTTTACTGAGGTGATGGTGTTAAGTCAGTGGGCTCAACTGTTTTATTGATCTTGGCACATAAGCATTTGATTTGTATTTTTTAAGTATGTTTGAGGGAGACAAAATCCCTTCCCCACATATTTGTGTATCTGTAGCTCATCTGGTACAGCATGGTGCTAAAATGTCAACGGTATGGGTCTGATTCCCAGGTAACAAATGAAATGATGTAATGTACGGTATACAGTGGAATATACTGAAATTAATCTCTGTCAGGTGGAAATGTCACTTTCTTTGCATAGACCTCAGACATGACCTCATAAACATATGGGATGCAATGACTTGTTTAAGTCAGGCTTACTGACTTTTTTCCCAGTTAAAATGAAGCAACTCCAGTTCAGCATTTTGACAGCACTTTATGAAAATATCCAGTTCTTCCTGTAAGTGAAACAAACATGAAGCACAGCTCAAAGCAAAACAGATAAAGCAGTCATTGCCAAGAGCAAAAAAAACGCAAAACTTGGTAGACATGCTACTGGGCCGATATGTTTGTCATGCATTATGACATTTTTAAATGCCTTCAGTGACAAAAGAGAGCGGTTAATATTCACTGACAGTTATGAGAAGGAATGTGAAATTAAAAGAGTTGGTCTTTGTCTGTATTCGGCAACAGCTGGTGCAGGGGCCTTTTCTTATTATTGTGTAGAACAGTTTAACTGCAGATGTTTGGAGTGCCAAGCCAAAAGCACATTTTCAGTGTGTGTGTGTTTGTGTGATTTACATGTGACAGTCCTGTCCAGTGTATAAAACTGTGGTGAGCAGCCTACACTGATCACACAGCAGTGTTGCTCGCTTGTATCATGGTTGCATAAAATTGCAAACTTGCAGCTTAAATCAAAAGCTTTATTATGGTCTGGTTAGCCAATCACAGATTCCAATTAGTTGATTTGTGTTTAAAAGTGTATGTTTTGTGATATGTGTGCATGATTTTTATGGTATTGTTAAGACTAACATTTATGTTAAGAAGTAAATAATCAGTTTTTAAAGGAGCACTGAAAGTTTTCTCACTATAAATTCAGATAAGAAATGATGTTTATTAGGACCAAGCTGTGGGAGTGCAAATCTGGGCCATGTTTATTGGGGTTTATCGGTTTCTTGGATGTAATGAGCACAGCGCCCCTGTCGTAGAAAATCCACTTTGAACTGTTTTGAGCTTAACATGCTAGTTTGCAGCAAATCATTGTATGTGCTCCCTTATCTGAGGAACAGTGCTAAAAAATAAATAGAAAATATGTGTGTGACTTTTGTTTTTATACAGTATTTGTTTTGTTTCTTGACTCTCTAGTTGATATATAAATGTGACAGTTTTTAACTATTTAAAAAAGTGTTTTGTAGTTTAAATATATATGATATTATTGTAGTGTACGATATTAATAAGTTATACCCTAATTGTTAGAGAGTCCTACTTGTAAGCCAAAGGTTTCAGGTTTGATTCTTACTGGCAGCAGGAGTCAGCTGAGGTGCCCTTGAGCAAGGCACCTTTCCCCCAGTTACTCTCTGGGCGCTGCAGTGATAGCTGCCCACTGCTCCGGGTGTGTATGTGTTTATGTCTTGCAGGGTGTGTAATCACTGTTTACCAGTATGGAATGAACTCGTTTCAAGTATTGGTTACCATACCTGACATATATCAGTTTCACTATAATTTAAAGGAAAAATATTTTAGACATGAGATGAGAATACTGTTTCTTATAGCTCTTATAGAGTTTATCGGCCTTTTCAGATTGGGGCAAACCTTCCACATTTTTTAAAATCAATCATACAAATAATATCAAACTAAATTTATTTAGAAAACTTTTGAGATAATCAACTTCTTATGAAAAAACAAAACATTCAGTTGTACCTTACACGTATAGCATGCAAATAAAGTGTTTGTAATGCTAATTGTATTACAGTAGCTATTTGAAACTTGTCATTCTATGGAACCGATGACTGGACTATGTCAAGCACCAAAAAAATCATCATCTATGATATTTTGTAAAGCTTACATTTTTTACATTAATGTTATTTAAATAGCTTTATTTTATAGCTTAATAAGACTGAGTAAATTGAGTAAATAAGTAGTATGAATGTAGTAAGCTGAGTGCTACAATATTACAGAAGTTTAGCAAATAAAACAGAAATAATCATTTTGCTGCCCTAGTTGTAGCCATGAGAAAGGACGTGTTGGGAGTTTGCGAGATTGTTGTTTAAAGCCAAAAGTTCTCAAGTGGGCGTAATCAAGGCTGTTGATTGCGTAAACATTTTGCTCACAGAAAGAACAGTTATTTCTTTCATTTAAACACCGATTTCATTAAAGTTTTATTAACGCATTACTTCTGGAACGTTGTGGAACATTGTTTGTGTACAGGCATTTTGTAATGTGTTTGTGTTCAGTTGGAAAAAAGTTACAAAAAGTTCCTTTAACTTTATCTAAGAACATTTGGTCAAATTTTGTACACACCCTTATAACACAAACACTGTTTGACCCAGTTAAAGGGCCTTAAGGGAGATGGATGAGACACATCTTTCCTGGCAGACATCTTTCCTTTACTGCCCCAATAAATCTGTGTGAGTGTGAGTGTGGACATGTCTTTAACTCTTGGGCTGTCTTTAAAAACAGGAAATGACCACACGTTTTATACGTTTTATATAACCTACAAAATCGAATCAGAACATGCTTTAGAATTTCAGTTTTCAGCGGCTACAACATATCGTGTTATGGAAATGGCTGATATGCTTCATATTTATACTGAATCAGTGTCACCTCCCACACAGTGCAACAATTCAGGCATTTGTATGCAGCACTGCAGACAGGGTTCAACCCCTGCCTGAGAAAGTTAAATGTAATCACTAAATGAGAATTCTTGCAGATGAAACAGGTATAGTTTGTTGTTCCTGCAATATAATGTATTATTGTAAGTTGCTGCATGGCTGGGGGGTTGTTAGAGTTAAACTTATAATACACTTGCTTGCTTTCTGCTATGATAATATATTATATATACACGAGAAATAATGAGATACTGAAGGATACAACATGGAACAAATAGAACTGTCAGACAAAAATGCAATTCCACCTACCTTCTCATATTTGATTAAAAATCCTTGGTTAATAACCTTAAAAGTTAAACTTTGTGAATGGCTCTGTGGTTGTTAATGTCTCTTATTAGGTACATTTGTCATCGCATAACTTTTTAGGAACCTTTTTTTACTATAATAAAGCTGTTCTTATGTTTACCTCAAATAACCTTAACTGTAAACAATTAGAGGATGTGGTATGTCCAAGCGAAATAGTATGTCCAAAAATGTATATTCTGTCATTAACTACTAACCTGTGGTGGAAAACAGGTTTTTAATTTTTAGCTGTGAACTAACACCTGTTAAACACTTGCAAAACACATTAAGTTTGATCTTATTTCTTGTTATTTTATTTTTTATACAATAATAAGCTTCTTTTAAGCTGCTTTTTTTCAGTAAGATTCTCATTGTTAATGAAGCCCCTCTCTAAATTAAGCCCATCATGCAATCCAATAAAAACTGAAATCCATAACTTTTGCTTCTCTACCGCCATCTCTGGTTGAAACATAAAATTGCATGGTACTTGTGTAGTTGTTTTCTTAACATGGATTACAAGTTTAAATTATAAACAATTGCTGTAAGAACAAGCTACAAACATGTGATATAGTCGCTGGATCTTCTTTCTGTTTACAGATGGATGTCTCCTGCGAATTCAGACCAGGTAGCTCAAATTATAAATCATTTTTATAAACTTACTAAACTTACTGCGAATCAGTGTAAGGTAAGGAGGTGGTGCTGAACACTGATATGTTATGCACTTGTAAGAACTCATTTTTGCAAGTTGTGGATTGCAGCATTAATAAATGAAATCGTATTTTCATAACATGAGTATTCAACCAGAATATGGTCATTTTCCGAAATATGTTTTAAGGTGGGTCTCTCCCACCCACATTGGCTCATAAAGTTATGTGTGTGTTTGATTTTAATGTGCAAGACAAGGCCTTGTAGCTCAAGGGCCTTGGGTTTCTGGTAGTAAATCTTACTTGCACACACACCACTGGAATTCATCACCATTGTAAGTGCTGCTCAGTAAGTAATCAATTCTAGGGCTTCAGACTGTAACCAAATGGTGACATGTGCAGCACATTTTTCCTTCCAGTGTGACTAAATTTTGTTAGTTGCACTGATTTGACTACAAAATTACTCAACTCTTTTTGATTATGCAGTGCTTTTTTATGTTATGTATGTAAAGCCAAGCCTAAAATGGGAATGAATAGCACCATTCCACCAAACTGCCCATTGCAGACCAATTACCCAAACAGCTTAATGGACAGAGCAGGTTCTTTTACTTGTGAATTAAGTAACATACTGATACCTAAGCCAGATAAAACTATATTAAACAGACTGCACGTTCTAAACTGTAGGGATGAGAAAAACAGCATCTTGTGGCACCCTTACAAAAGGGCATATATTCATTCTTTTGGATTCACCTTGGCTGTTGCTCACTGTTGGATCTTCCTAATTCTTCCCATAAGCCACACCTCTCAGAATATTTAAATAACTGTTAAAACCTTTCCATTAACACTTGGTGGGAACAAGTTGATGCTTTATATGTGACACGTGCTGGCAAAATGAGTCGAAATGCTTAAAGGCAAATTACAAGCTACAGGAAAAACAATTGAAAATATCAATTTTGGTCTAATTTGAGGTTTCCACCAAAAGATCATTAAGCCCTCATCTAGCAATCCAGTACTCTAAATAACAGATAAACATTTAAAATGATCTTTATTTCTATATTTTCAGACAGGTGTAGCTCAATCATTTTTGTCAGATTCCAACAAATGATGCATCACTTTAAAGGTTTTTTTAAGATTTTTTAAAAACTATTTTTTGAAACTTATTGTGACAGATTTTGCCAGCACGACTCACATATTTACTTCATTAGCAAATAAAACGAATAAAACCTTTCTCTCTGCCTCTATATGTCTCTAACAGTTACTGCCTTCTAGGATAAGCTTTGTTGTTCTTACTTTTGTAAGTTACTTTAGATAAAAGCATCTGTTTATTGCCACCCTTACAAACATTTTGGCAGCTATAGTTATAGATTCTGAATGTGCTTATAAACATGAAGGCCTCATTCATTGCTTCCTGGAAATGGGGTAATGTGTGTCATTATACAGTATATGAGATAAGCATGTTTTTTTTGGGCTCTGCATTTAGTTAATTGGACTTCCTTGTCAACTAAAGCTGTTACATGTGGAGAGGATTACAGAAATGACTTCACTGATATACACACTGTGTGAGCTCAGCCCTGAGGCCATATCTTTGACATTTCTCAATAGTCAAATGTCTGTTCCTGCAAATTAAATGCTTATGGTAGATGACTTCATCAGTGTTTTCTAGCACTTTATTTTATATTTATACCACATTTGCCTTGGTGGTATAATATAGTGCTAGGAATTAGTGCTAGTAATGATGTTGCCATTTAATGATGTTGAATTCCTGGTGTGGAAGACAGACTGCTTCTCTCTGAGAACGTGTATTTGATATTTGTTTATTCTGTAATGTGTCAATTACTGTAACACTTCAAGTACAAATTACTCTGTACATCATATGTACATGCATGCATGTGTGTATTCCATAACCGTACCATAACGTCTGAGCTAGCAAATTCAGCAGAACTTTAAACATAACAACAAAAATATTTAATAAATACAATGCTCATTCCTAGGTTAGAAATTGAGTCATGTATTGAACAAAGACAAGACATAATGAATAAATTTACTCCTTTTAACTGCACGATAAGATGTATTAGTATTCTTTTCACCAAACCACATGCACAGGATTGTGGGATATCATAGGCAGTGAAGGATGCCTCTGGGCATTATTGCATTGTGAAGTCAGCTTTCAGACACAGACAATGTGTGCGTCTGTCTGTACACACACACACATAATGAACGTGTTTAGTTTAGATCTTTAATTATCTAATGTCACCTTCCAGTAATTATCGCTTTCAATTAGCTGGATGTGTGACAGCCCAGTGTCAACAGAGGTTATTGAAAAAATGCAGGTGTGACTGCTGTAAGAAAATGACACAGGTGAGAGAGCAGGATACAGATGGGGTTAAATGGTGAGGAGGACATTCATTAGAAGCTGTTGAGAACAGGATGAGCACTCCTAATGTACCTGCACACACACACATGTTTACTTATCTATCTAAATGGGGACATTCCATAGACTTGTATTGTTTTTATACACAGCTAGTTATAAACAATAAAACCTAACCCTAACAGAAAACGTTCTGCATGTTTAAAATTTTAAAAACTTTATTTACTATATTATTATAGTGTTTTTACAAATGAGGACATCCCCAAAATGAGGTTTTGCAATATTTGTCAGGTTTTGCTGACTTTTGGGTACAAATCTGTCCCCAATATAGGGTTAAGTAACCCCCCCTCCACACACACACACAGTTTCAGCCCAAAATGTTCTTACTTTTGTCATTTTAAAGTTAAAAGTTGTTTAACTTCATACTGATGCCATATGAAAAGTGCTCCACCCCTGTATTTCTAATACTACAGTTCAGTTCATTCTCTGTGTGCTTTGTGTGCTTTGTGTGTGTGTTTGTGTGGTTTGACCATCGGTTTGAAGCCCAGTGTTTATCTGGATTAAGTATGCCTCTCTGTGTAAATGGTTAGTAAAGGAAAACCTTATATCATCTGAGTTCTGTCATTACTGTCAGCCACAAACCATATAATATACACAAACTACCCATCCAGACACACACTCCTAAAGATTACAAAGTCTCTCTCTCTCTCTCTCTCTCTCTCTCTGTCTTTCTCTCTCACACACACACACACACACACACATTACTAAAACCATTTACCTGTGCTGCAACTAACCACCTGTGCAGAGTGTTTCCCTGCCTGAGATATTCTGGGGTGGTCTTCAGCACTCCCTATGACCAAAATAGGGATAAACAGGGAAGTCTAAGGAATAGAGATGTTTGTGCATATCCGGAGTTCAGGTTATGTGTACAAGCATGCTTTACCTACTCTGTAATTACACAGACTATGACAAATATGTCTGCTTCTTAGTCTACCCCAAGAAAGAGGAGAGGGAGATGATCAACAAAATTCCACTAGTAGTAGCTAGTAATGTGCACTGTATACTAAAGTCTTCTGTGAACTCCATAACCTTAAGCGCCTCTCTCTCTCTCTCTCTCTCTCTCTCTCTCTGCCTCTCTCTCTCTGTCTCTCTGCCTCTTTCTCTGTCACATTGCTCGCTTTTGCACTTGCACTTCTTTTTAAATACTTTTGTATTTTCCTATTATTTTATTGAATGTCTATTAGTCTCTTGAATGTTTCCTTTGTTCCAGAGAAGTGACTCAATATAAATTCAGAATAGCTTAGACTTTTAGTTTTTATGTCTTATTCTTCTGTTCTCTCCCAGTGCTTTGCTTCCTCAGGTTAATTAAAAATAATATTAGTCATTTTGATGGTTTTAGACATGACTGGAGGAAAAGTCACCTCTGTGGATTGAAGTATCTCCCCCCTCTCGCTTCTCTGTCCTTAAAATACTTCATAGATTCATTCGCATTCATAGATGTCGGAAGGGCAGACATACCTTCAGCTTACAGCATGATAAAAAAGAGGGTAATGTGGGAATGGAGAGAGAGAGGGAGAGAGAGGCAGAGAGATACAGCCCCTGCTGTGTTGCCTTTTCAAAGCGTGTCATGAGTAGACACTGATTTCCACTCACCAACAATATAAGTCAGTGACAGCCATCTTTCTAACTCCTCATTGACCTGCCCTCTATAATGGGCTTCACACAAAGATTTGGCACTGAAAGTCTTTTCTCACATCAAGAAACATTAGACCACGATGGCATGAAATAAACTTCCTCACTTAGACACTCACATAGGGAGGAAATGTATGGTTGGATTATCAGAGCAAGTTAACTTTCAGGAGAGTAAGACAGGAAATAGGATTTGATGGTAGGAAAGGAATTTCTTTTGTTAGTATGTTTTGACATTTAAACAAGTTACAAAAAAGGAAAGATTATGAGTGGCACTACACAAATCATGAACTGGAATGCATATCTGTAAATAGGCCAAAGTTCCTTGAGCGTATTTACAATTTAGTAGTTCGAGTTTTCAGTAGAAATGACTTTGCCTCAAAGCTAAAGGTTTTAGTGCCTACAGAAATACATATTGTATCAGAGTATTGTACTGTATTACATTTTGTGCAGGTGGAATTAGAACAAAATGGAAGTATGTACAGTACAAAAACAGGAGCTATATAACTATATAACTACATTTATCTACATTTATAGAA
>JAZGTI010010954.1:0-17144 GCA_036877585.1 Botia kubotai
TGAAACCACATATTTATGATTGTGTGGACCAAATGAAATATTTTGAGAATCAACCACTGAAAAACTCATAACAGTCTTACCACTAAGTCTGAAGGACTCAACTTCATCGTTTCAATGTCCCTTTCAATATATCTAGAGTGGTAATGGCAGTGGTTGCTGTGATCTCTCTTTGTCCAGAGGAGATGCTCATAAAGCCCATATCATTCATTTAACCAGAGGCCAAAATGTTTGTTATTCACATGAACCAAAATCTGACATGGAGCCATTTCAAAATTAACCGTAATCAGCATGCATAAGAATGCCAGTATGCAAAAACTGCATTGTAAATGAAACCTTCTGGCCTTTTCCATTGCAAATAACTTGCTGAAGTACTGCAAGAGAGCTCATACTTTGCACAGATGGCTGCAGGCTTTTTCTCCTTCACCGTCTCAGACTTACTCACCAAATTTGCTTCCAGTACCGACATTATTGGCCTCTTCTGCTAACACTGGTAGGGGCACGACTGTTTTCAGTTCTCGGGTAGGAAACTTGATGTGAGAGGGCAATTTAAAATGAGAGGGCAATTTAAGAGTGCAGAGGGAAACACACCTTCTCTCCCGCCCTCAATTCATGAGGCCAAAATATCATGAGCAGATGCACGCTCTGTTCAAATAATCCAAGTGACGACGAAATATCCGAAATAGCCATATCCAAATTCTAATGTTTATACTTATTTGAATAAGCAATTCTCAACACATGAGTCCAGTGTGTAGACGGACGTCAAACATCAGTGTGGGGTGGAATAAAAGTGGCTTGTTAACGTACGATTACGCAGTCTGGTTTAACGTGGCCCATTGTGCGAGCCGTTTGCTCGCAGCTCGTGAAACTGTCACTCTGTCAGTCAAAGCCCGGCGCTGGAGAGCACCACTGTGGAGAGAGTGCACTTTAATGATGGTGTGTTAGTGTAACAAAGCATGTTTAATGCCATTACCACGCCGGCACTGCTTTACAACATCGCTGCCGTAATGGCGCACATTTCAAACTGCTTTACAAGCAGCAATTAACTTTACCCAGATCCCCAATTTTTCCCCTCTAGGTGACAGGAAAAGGAAACGACTTATTCTTTAACAGCGAGCCAGAACGCCAGGCCGCTGACAAGAGGGTGAGCTTTTGGTATAGGGGCAACAGGGGCTTGTCCGGGGGCCAGAGCTGAATATGGCCCACTCTGATGGAACGACCAGAGGGTTATTTGACCCCACCACTGGACAGAAATAAAACGAATGAAGCTTTAATCAGTGTCCAGACCGGGCTTAGAGCTTCTAGCAGGGTCTGCTTGTAATATGTCCAGTCTAGCGGGGGTGTGGGGTGTGAGTGATCTTCAGTCATGTGCTAACAGAACGCAGCTGCTTCTCATTCACACCGGGTTTACTGAGATAAGAGCACTCGGTCTATTGGCCGGTGCTGCTATGTATACACTGCATGGAGATTAGTTTGCATGTGTACTTCAGTTAAGTACACACCGAGGAACACCAACTAAAAGTGCTACTTATATATTTGCTCTTCAAATGCTTCTTCTACATGGTGAAATGCTTATGTTACCATATGTGTACACTGCATGCTTCGCCACGCAATAAAGTAGTTTTTTCGTACATTTAACACAAACATTTTAAAATTGCGAAACACTGCACAAGAGACTCATTAAACAGCATCGACAAAAGAACGCTTGTGAGCATGTATATGATTACAGTGGCGATGCTTTAAATAGAATGAATTTTAAAAAGTGCGAACTGTTTAGCATGTTTTAGCAAAAGCACAGCATGTTGTTAGCATGCTAATTAGCCACAAAAATATTAAAACAAACAAAAATTAAATAGAGAGAATTTTTTTTAAAAAAACAGTCAACTCAATAATGGACCTACCAGCTGTTGGACAACCGGTACATCATATATATAAAAAGAAAAATACTATGCTTGTGCACTTAATTATGGCCATAAATTAGCATGCTGATTGCACAGATGATTTGATGTTTCCTGAAGACCTTTAACCTGTCCACATTCATCACCATTTCCTTCCTGGGCCTCATCTGTGGCTCTCTTAACGCTCTGAAATCAACTTGCGGTCCAAATAATGAACTTTCTTTTGCTGTCTAAAGACTGCAGCGTTTCCAATCTACTTAATCTTCCATTACAAAGCCCTGTTACCTGATCAAAAAAACATTTCCAGTTCAATTCTGAATCACAGGACCTACCATGGGGAGTTGCATTGTGAGCTGACTGGCTCTGGAGCTGCAGTATGCAGTTGATGTCGACTGCTGTGTCTTTGTAGAACTTGATGCACACTGATTGTACTGTCTTTGAAGTAATGTTTCCCCCTGCCACAAATGCTTATTCTCACAAAGAGCTGTAGGTAACTGTGTAATGTACATTGTATTGACTCTCTTTAAACTGAATCCATATGGGTCAGTAATGTATGTGTGTGTGTGTGTGTGTGTGTGTGTGTGTGTGTATGTGCACTAGACAAAAGGAGAAAGTGACAGAAAGAGTGCTTGTGTATGAATGGTTTTTCTGAACTATAGATTTTGTCTTCAGGGTAGGCATATATATATTCACACTGAGGCAGACCGCTCTCTATATATCTGTGATGCTATATATTCTTCACAATCTCTACAATCCGGTCCAAGTTGAGTTAATATATTTAATTTTGTTTTGTAAAGGAATTTGTGTGGTTACATTTTCTCATTGCATTCATTTTCAGCATTATGTTAGCCACAACTGTTACAATAAAAAAGTGCAATTACAACACAAATTAGGTGTATACTGTACAGCATATATACTTATAGTATAACTTCAAAACTGAATTGTTTATCATCTAAACAATCTTTTCATCTGAAGCCGTTTGCTTAATTGTTAAAATTATTATTAAAAATATACAAAATATATACAGGAATATAATTGCGTCAACATATCAACTACTGTTACAATTTTTCTTAATTACAATTTTTATAAAGAAAATAATGAAGAAAAGCAGCCAATAAGAGTGTAGGATAGAGGGGAACTTTAAAAAACTAAAACTAACCTCTCAAAACTAAAAACATTCTCAGGAAGATTCCTCAGGAAACTGGATGATAAAATGGCAAGAATACAGTTTTGTAAATTTATTTTTCCTAAGACTTTTTTATTTTCTGTCATGAATTGGCAAAGGAGAGACCATTAATCTTTATGTGGTGTACTGTGTTTTTCCAGCCTGCTATCATCAACCTGATGGCAATTTTCTTAGAATTACAGTCATAACATTATTATAGAATTGACTAGCTTGCTACAGATGGTCAGTCAGGTGGTGAGCTGTAAGTAAATATGGGCATTTTAACTGTTGACTGTGTGTGAAGACCTCCAGATGATGAGGTGTGTGGAAATGACAGCCAGTAGAAACAATTCATTTTTTAATTAAACTGAACATATTTATCCTGAGATTACATTTATAGTATATTGTGTGGGTGTGTATAAATAAGTGTATCCCCCCCCCACAGGAACACACACAGGAGTTGTTGCAGCCACAGGGCCCTTAGGAAGTGCAGTGTTTCTCTGTAAACACACTCTGTTGTGTGAGTGGTCAGGGTGTTTGAGTGAACTGCTGATAACTCATCCCTCTTACAAAACCAACACGGACGCTGTCGCTACACCGCCAATGCAAGTTCACGACCCTCGCAGGAAAACAATGCATCTCGATTTAGCCACCGGAGACACCACAAAACCATGACCATTCAGCCATAGCATGGGATGAAATCAAACTGCAGGAATTCTCCTATGTCTTTTGTGTTGTTTTCTTTTTCCTTTTATGTTTTTGGTCTCTCAGACCGGTTGAGCAACAGATCAACAGCTCTACAACCGGACAGATTGCAGTGAGTTTAAAGCCAGGAGGCAAAAGTTTGTTTTTCAAAATTGTGTCTGTACTAGGACAACCGGAGCACTGCAGGAGATTGGAAACAAACACTTACAGGAGATGACTGGTCTGTGTGATGTTTTCTTTCAGAGAGATTTTGATTGATTCTTAGATCCAACATGTATTGCTGACACTAATTCTCAAAGAAATGGAATGCCAATAATAATGGATAAACACAAGGTCCAAAATTAACTTGCCAGTTATTTTAATTACAATTGTTTCACCTGCCATGAAACTGTATTGAACTAAATTGTCTTTTGAAATTAAACTTTGAAAATCTTGAATAAACTTGACGACAGATGCTCCGCTGAGGTAAATGTTGTTGATGAGCGTAATTGTAGATGACAGATTTTTCTTTAGAAAACAGCGTATCTTTGATTCGACTTAGTGTCATCTACATCAGCACGGGTCAGAACATTTATACAATTATATTAACATGATGTAATGAAGTAACTTATAAAGTAACTACGGTACACAATATTTGATTTACATTAGGACCCTGTCTGGCCTGAACAGCATTAAAAGAAGTAATACTGAGCAAGCAAACTGTCTATACATAGACTGTGCCATTTAAATGCTGTCAAAAACACTGTCATTTTCTGCTCTTTGGATTTGCTGACTCTGCATAAGCCATACAAGTGGGATAATAAACACTTATCAAGACATATTTATATTACCGTTGTAAAACATGACTTCTACTGTCTGTGTTTTTGTATCATCTTTGTGGCATGCACAGGAATTTTGTTTGTTGTTCTTCCCACAAAATCACCTGCCGCTATTAAATGACAGTAAATATATGAGTGTAAACAGTTATAATGTGTCCGTACGCGCTCCTGTGAATTGCATGCTGTTTTAATGCGTCTACAAGGCTTTTGGATGTGCTGTGCGCATTAGAGCCCTGGCTCGCATTATTAACGCCGCAGTCATTGTGCAACACAGCTTTTTCCTGTGTGATCTTTCCCAACCTTTTTTTTCATCACTCTCACCATGTATTTTTTTCTGGGGTCTCTTACCCAAGCATTGGTATCAATAACTTTGTGAGGACCGGAGGACAACAGCTGGGGTGGCCCGCATGACCCCGGAGCATTTGAAATTGAACTGGCAACGGTATTCTGTTTCAATTCCTGCAAATGCTGTGCTTCAACATGAAAGCCATAAGCTTTATATAAGTAACTCCTTTCATAATATAAAACATGCCTGGCCTTTTTTAGCGCTCTCACTGCGAATATTTTCTGTTGCTCTCTCGCCATATATATATATATACATATCACCTGGTTATTGTTAAAAAGTAATTGTTTTACAGATTTTTTAACATATTTATCTTTTTATAGTCCATTTAATCACACAAGCAATTAAAGCGGTGCTGTCTAAAAAAGCATTAGCCTGCTAAAGAGGAAGCAGCGTGTGCTAAACTTCATATATTAGATATATTAGGCCACTTCTAGGATAAAAGGCTTTAGTTTTCATCTAATTGCTTATGAAGCATTTTGAAAAGTTACCTAATGTAATTAAATGTGTGCATTTTTAAACTGCAATGTGCTGGAGCGTGCATGCAATGCTTATTAGCAGGCCTGCTAGAACACATAGCTGCTGATAGCTGTACTGATTTGCACAGATTTTGCAATGTCAATTACAAAGATCTACGCATTCTTAAACTTGGTGTTGTGTTGTAGATCAGATGCATTTTGCCGCCAGTATAAGTGTAGTAACTCTGCAAAGGGGAAATGAAGTAAATTGAGTTATACAAAGTTCAAAAGATTGTTCTCCAAAATCAAAAAAGTCAGTGGATTCCATGTGGGCTTATTTATTAGCTGACAATATACTATAATACTCTCAGCACCGTGCATTACCATGTTTAAATGGTTTCTGCAAAATTTTCCACCTATATCAGTGCATAAAATGTGGGAAAAGTCAATTCCGTTCTGCCCTGCTTATCAAAATATAATTTATTTCTGTGTGTGTTGGCTTACATGAATGTTTATGTCTGTGTATTTGCACTTACAAGCAGGCGGCCTCTCTGAATTAATTTATGTGCTCTGGATTGCTGGGCCGGGTCGACTAAGCTTGTTAAGACATTTACAGGATTTGCATTGTGGTTGACACATTTTTCTTAATCTCATTAAGATGACGCCTGCAACCGCCTCATATGAACATAAGGGGAAAAAAGGTGGACGCTGCACCCTGCCCTGCACTTTACCAAGCAAAAAAATGACTCCCACAGGACTCCATCACCCCTGATGATTCAGCAAAAGAGCAACAGATAGAATAAAACCTGCAAAAGAACTGGGTGCCTTACTGAGAATGTCTGAATTCTATACATCTGAATGCTGGTCACCAATACTGAGGACATGTTGTGGATTTGCAAGTCAGAATCACACACAGAATTATAAGCCCTTGACCCAAACCAAACAGGCCTCTGTGAGCATTCAAGTGAGGCATTCCAGCCCAAAAAAATAAAAATAAAATATCTGTCAGAACAGGGAACTTCTTGCTGCTTTCCTGTCAAGTCCTTTGATGTAACTTCACAGCCTCCTAAAAAACGAGGCGAGTCGAAATTCTAGTTCTGGAACTTTCTCTCCCTCAGCCTGTACACGGGGTAAAGGTACAGCAGCGACTTACTTGCTCACAGCAGGAACACCTCTCTCGTATCTGGTGTGCAATTTTTGATTAAAGCCACCTAAAATAATGAAATAACCAGCACTAAAATGGAGGCACATTAAAACCGCAGTCGGGGAGCAGTGCTAACGAGACCCCTAATAGTCTGTCCGGGTCTTCAGTTGTTTCTCCTTTAGTCAGGGCTCCCCCCCTTTCCTCTTCCACTGAACCCCTGTAGAGTGCAGATGGGCGAGTATGTGAGGAGCTTCAAACAAGTTTGAAATCAAAAACAGATCTAAACAGAGGAGCAGGTGTCATTTAATGGCAGGAGACAGAACACTTTCTGTGGATCCAAAGAAAAGTTGTAATATTGTGTTATACAACACACCTAATTGAAATTATGCAGAAAGTTGTATAAGCATTTCTTATTTTAATGTGTTTTTATAATACTGATTTCTAACATCTTACAAGTGTTTATGATTACCTGAAAAATGATTACATGTTGATTATGTTTTGAATACTTTACAACTAGAAATATTGATATTTGCTGTAGAAACGCACATATGATTATGATTCTGTTATTTTTAATAACTACAAATCAGCATATTAATATTACTTGCTATTTCTGTAACATTTGGGTATTTCCATGACCATGAGAAACCTGACATAATGGAACAACATCACATTTTAAACTAAGCAGAAATTAAGAAATAAAAGCAGAAAATTTTAGTAAATAATACATTGTTTTTACAAGTAGATCTTACATTTATTTTCGATAAATAAACACAATATTTTACTTTTTTAAATGGCCTTGGTGTGAAGACAGATGTGTGTGTGTGTGTGTTTCTGGGACTCTCTATCTTTCTCCTTTCATTCATTCCCTCCGGGGGAGTGAGCAGGTGTCCAGTGACCCTGAAGAGGGACACACGGGTGGGTATGCAGTGATGCACATCCCTGGCTCAAATGTCCCCTGGAGACCGAGGACAAAATATCCCCTCCTTTGTTAGGGGCCATCTCTCGCTCAGCCCCTTTCCCTCACCCTCCTTTCTTGCTGCAGTGAAACGCATTGTGCTCAGGTGTTCATCCAGAATCCCTTCTCCATTACAGGATATTAAGTCTAAAGAGTTTAGGCACCAAGCACGTATATCTCTCAGTGTACTCTCTAATAGAGTTTAAGGGTGAACTTGGAATTGTGGGAACAGAATTGAGATCCTTTCACTAGAACTGCATCTGACTGCAGTACACGCACCTCTTTCGCCTCTACCCTCGGCTACTGCTTGACAAATCCCGCTTTTTCCCAAATGGAATTAACCTCCATTGAGTTTGAAGTCAAAAGGTACTGTCACACAGGCCTGCGGCCCGTTCGCGCAAACACAATCAACCTCTGAGGCGACAAGCCGAAAAATCTTGAAAGCTACAAATGACTCCATCTTGAATTTGCTAGAGAAGGGAAGTCAGGGAGAAAGGTTAAAAAAGCCAAACAGTGTCAATCATCTGTACACACTTTCTTCCATGGTGATGCCAGTCACATGTAAACAGGAAATCTTTTGATATGACTGAGGAAAGCTTTAACATTCATGTCAAGAGGCACTGTGTCTTGGAGGGGGTGTGAGGGGGGAACGGTAGTTGAGGTATAACCAAATAACTTGTAATAGAGTGAAGTGCGACATACTAAGGACAGAACACATTATATTCATTGTTTCCTCGTGGACTCAGCCTGCAGCTGTCTCTTGTTAGGACATAAGCCTCAACAACTGCTACATATGCAACAATTCAATGAGACAATTATGAAAAACCCACACAGTTCTGTTATGTGTCAACACTAGCACATAAAAGTCTAAACAAATGCTCTGTTACAAAAACTGATGAGCTGTTTATGAAGGCAGACTTTTAAGGCATCATATGCACACTTCCATATGGGAAGGCGGCTTAATTGTGTTGCCTTTTATGCGATCGGTGGACACTGTAACACATGCTATGTACTTCAAACTATGATATAACATTTCCATATTTATCTGCTACTGTTTAGCATAGAAATATACAACTTATCCATAAACTACTTTGTAAAGTCCAACTTATGCCTAAAGTCTTTTGTAAAGTCCGAAAATGTATGTTATCAGAGGAGTTTAAAACAGCTCCCATTTACAACCACCCTCCCCCATTTAATTTTAGATTAAAAAGGTAAAGAAAGAGCACATAAATCTGGACATTAATAAAGAAAAAATACATTTAACATTTAACTAATAGCATTTAAACCTAATAGCAAATGTAAACACTTTTGTAGAATCTTAAGAGTTCCAGAAGTACCTCAGTTGACATTTCATTGTTTGTTTATAATACGTAAATAAACGTTTGCGTGAATGTTACATTGTTGTATTTTTAACAAACATTTTCTCAATTGTAAATCAGATAATGACTCAAATGTAATTTTTTACTTTCCTGTCAACATTCTTTTGTTGTCACGTTACTTCTATATAACAAGCCGCAAAGCATCTTTCCGGAACAGAGATAATATCCAGAGATTCTTCTCTTACTGTAGATATGCATGAGAGAAACACACACCACATGCTGACGTGAATGCACATACACGCGGGACCACGGCTACTTTTACAAATATTAACTACAATATAGAAAGTAAACGTAAAATGGTAGAATAAGCTCCCATTGGATAAGCAAGTTCATAGCTCCTGTCATCAGAGATATGAGAGTCGCCCCGCACATTCATCTCATAATGGGAGCAAATATAACGATCCAACACACTCAGCGCTTTGCCTTCCTTAATTAAGCCAAAAGGTGTTAATGAAAGTGATTAGATAAGGTCTTCTTAAAGGTTATTTGCACACAACACCTGTTAGTCCAAAGAATTTTAATAAAGGAGAAATGACGGGAGCGCGTGTGGATATAAGATAATGATTGAATCAGCTCCTTATTTTCCTCATTTTCTCTCTCTTTCCTTTATAAATGGCTGTCAGCAGCTTTAATTCTCAGTTCAATTCAGACACCAAAAACAATCTCAATTAGATCTGAAAAGAACAAGAAGAAACAAATCGGAGAGATTTTCGCATGAATAAAAATATAATAAAACGTGTGTGAGGGCGTGATGACGTCTCCCCCCCGTCGAGACCCCAGAATGGCAGCGGAAGTGTGGCGGGGGGCCCGGAGGAAACCTGTCACCTGAGCATTCTTTGAACCATCACAGCTGCTTTGTGAGAATGAACAACAGAACCAAAGAAAAAGGAGAGAGAGAGAGATCGTCACTGCCATCACTTCTCCAGGTTTCAAGCATGATCAAATTTGCACTTCAAACCGCTGGGGCCTGTTAACCAGCCATTGTGTGTGTTCACTCATGCAAGCGGCGCATTCCAACGATGGCTAGGTAAGGTCTCCTAGCGCCACACACAAAGACGGGCCTTTGATTGGGCCAGTGGAAGGTCCCCTCAGGGCTGAGGAAAGCAGTGGTACATGTACTAAGAGTAGGAGAGGATGTGAACGTATTGACTGCATTACACTGACTATTGACTCTGTGGTAAAAGTCAAATGAGTGTGATAATGACAACATTATGCAGGAAGTGTGTGACAGGTGTGCATAATCAGTGCAGAACGGACACACAATGCAACATTGCAATCGTAAGCCCGTAAATATTTTCATTTGTTTTTCTATAATGGACGAGTCCATGTGAGATGTAAGCAGGATTTAAAATAATGCCACCAAGTGCCAAATGTAAGCAAATTTTGGCTTTGGTAAATAAACTAAATGGAGTTACACACCAATTCCAAGTCACAAGGACTACATGATACAACAAAATATGCGCAATTTAAGTGAAACTGTACAAATGTTATTTTTACTCTTGCCATAATGACAAAAGTTTATAAATGTAATACATTTTATAAATTGAAATGTAATCAAAATAATGCAAATATAAAATATCTCCATTTAGCCACCAGAGTACGGCTGAGTACATGTGGATGTAAGATGCAAGTGCCCCTGTTTGAGCTGGTTGAGGCTGGTTTAAAAGACTGGATTCAAAGAGAGCTCTAGCGTGGCCTCACTTACCATTCTCACTGTCTGACTTGTTCTCATGCTCCGTGTCGGTCAGGGTCAGCGCTGAGTTCGAGCGACTGGACAAGCAGGAATTGCGGCCTGACTTCACACCCCTGCCCCAGAGGCGCATGGCACGCTCCGGTGACATCACCCCCTCATTCTCATTGTCCACGTGTGAGCCTGCACCAACAGAGTAGCCGCGGTGGGGGAGGCCCATCTCTGCGCAGAAGGCCAGGCCACGGCGCGTGGCTGGTTCACATATTCCCAGCTGCCTCAGGTTAAAGTTTTGCCCTGTAGAATACATATACATATTTACATAGTAAGAACATATATTTATCTTTGTTACAGTATATATCATTCAGAATTCTAAAATGCTCTGGTACGCAAAATCACACTTAAGGCAGCAGGATAGTAGCAAACACAGTAAGAGACATTCCACATGCCCTAGTTAAGTAGAGGAAACAATCAATCAGAGAGACAACGAAAAGAGGCTCCTTAAACATTCTGTTTTGGAAGACTGACTGGGGTTTTCTGTCATTATTTTTTCCATGTGCTATTTTAGTAGGAAGAGAATGAAAAATAAAGCACATCATTTATTTTTAAAGACACCACCAATTCCCCGGACAAACGGATGCCCCTTCCTACCTGTTTGCTCAGGTATGCTTTGTTAGCTAGTTCAGTGGGGTGAGGGGAGCCCACAGAGCATTGGCAAAACAAAAGCTGACAGGTAAATGGGCCTTGCTGGCAACCAGGGAGCCGTTTGTGGAGTGTTGAGCAATGAAAAGATTCACTGCTCCGAAGAAAAGGGAAGAGGAAAGAAAAATAAAGCTGTAAATTGATAGTGCAATCAATCTCTTTTTGTTTTTGGTCTCTTATTTTTTAGCATGAAAGATTGTGTTAACTGACCCAAAACCTAGACAGAAAGCAGAGCTTATGTAAACGACTCTCCTCCATTTAACACACACACACAACACAAAAGGCAAGTTAACACCCTGCGTGTGGAACAAAGAGACTATCAAGTCTCATCAGACAGTCAAATAACTGCAGACTTAGCAGTCTTTCCCACAATGCACTGCAAATATGAGTCTTGATCGTTTTTTGGAACCACAGATATAAACACAGATGTCTGTTGAAAAGACTGTCATGCAGACTAGCACTCAGTCATTGAAAAAGCATACACAACTGAGATCTCTTTGGTCTTGGTAGATCATGGTAGACTTGGTATATCATGGTAGTTTCTCATTTCAAATTAAGATCTTTGCTTAAAATACCCCACTAATATTATATGTCTATGTTTTTCAGAAGAGACATCGACTACTGTGTCTTGCAATATGCCCAGATTTGTTTTAAGCATTTCAGTGATTTTTCTCACTATTTGAACAAATTTATAGAACATATCGACATTAATGAAGGCTTGCTCATGTAGCCCCATAACAGTAGCTTGTATATCTATATACTAATAATCACACAATAATAATCAGACAAGTCATTTAAAAAAATAAAAAAAACTCTATACCATATCTTATTATTTAGCAAATATTGTAAATATGCTAGGACAGGTGATAATGTTCTGGAATGTGAGGGATATAAGCGCTGTTGATAAGTAGGGGGCACAATAAGCTAGCCAAACAGTATACTATGGAATGTGTGATTTCTGTAAATTGTATGAATTCTGTGGAATATGTGAATTCTTTAAATATTTACATAATCTAGACATAATTCTAATCACAGAAAACAATTGACATTTTACTTACTTTAGGTTTTTGGCAAGTCTGCAGATTGTGTGAGTTCATGGTAAACAGGTCTATTTACAAAATCTACCATCAATAACATTACAAGGCTAAACAACAGGAGCCATTGGTTGTGTAAATGTGGTCTTAAAAATATCATGTGCAGGTTTATTGTAGTAGCGCTAAAACTGATGTTGCAATAATACAACAGTGGGCTTACAGGGTTTAATTCTTTAAAGCAATTTAAAACAAATGCATTTTATTTTATAGTTCTGTACATGTACTGGGCACCAAAAATTGACAAATTGGTTTAGATTTGTAATATTTTGCCTAAGAACTTTTGAAAACGAGGGAAAGGTAACGAGGGAGGGTAGAAAAGAGAGAGGGGAAAAAAGTAAAACAAAAACAGAAAAAACGAAATCAAGACAAGCCACTGTTGTAGCAGGATGTCTAATAATTTCTAGTGCATTACTTCTGAGCTAAAATGTTTTTTAGAAAGTACAAGTTTTGTTTATTTTTTATCACAAATAAATGATGTTAATACCAGGATGCACAAAATGCACCAAGAAACAAACCCAAACTGAATATTCTCACTGAGAAAGGTGGGCAGCCATTTGACTAATAGTTGTCCTTTAGCACCATGTATGTTGCTTAGCACGTCTGGTCGTGCTAAGTTAGCTTGAAAATGAGCTTGAAAAATATTACACCTTCTACATGCATTTTGGTTGCAGACAAACTGCACCAATTACTTGCAAGAGGGAATCGTTGCGGCAAAATGCCTAAACACCCGTTTACACGCTCTTTAAAACTGTTTTAATGAACTGACTGCAGTCTCTACAGCTGTTGAAAGTTTCACACTGAGAGAAAATCGCAGCCGAAATGGATTATTTATGTCATGTCATGTTGGTACTGTGAGAATGAAAAGATATAGGTGAATTTCTGTTAACAAGATGCCATATTACGTATTATTTCTGCAATTTATGGAGGTGACGGGGAAAATCACTTCTAGCATACTGCTGTCTTCAGCGTGTTTGAATCATTTGGCAATTTTACAATTAAAATCAAATTAGTTTTGCAGGGAAATGACTGAGCTTGTTTATACATACAGGTGCAGGCAAAAACACACAGTACACACAATGTAGGTGTCCACACACACACACACACACGTACATTCATACATACAGTGGGAATGTGGCGCAGATAAGAGGATAACGTCATTAGCCATAGTGTGTTGGTAGTTGGTAGACTGTTAAGTTTAGAACTTTAAATGTAGATGCTTATTTTAGAATTATTGACTTCAGAGGCTTTTCCATTATCATGAAAAGAGCGACATTAACAGGTACACACTGTTTTATAATATTAAAACATTTTTTAAAGAAGAACCCAAAAGAACAATAATATTAGAAAATGTGTCTGCAGGTTTAATTGTATTGTTGCATTAAATATTGAGTATTATGTAATACTAAGACTATCATGAACATATTGCTTTTCATTTTTAATTAAAGTTTAGGCTCCATTTCAAAATTTTAAAATACAAATAATTAAATGCACCAAAAATGTCAAACAAATATTTAAAAAAAATACATTTATTTTTACTGAATATTTTTTTTTTAAATACAACTTTTTTAAACAAAATCAAATAAATTATGTGCTACTAGGCTACAACATGTAAAGTAAATGCACATTAAAATGTCAAAAGAAGAGAAAAATACTGTTTGTTTTGGGACTGATTTTTAATACAAAACAAAAATTTAAAATTTAAATGTAAATTCGATGTAATGTAAAAAAAAATCGATTTAACAGCCACCACAACTTCCTGTATAACTTTTTTCAGACTTTTGTCTGATATTTTCCAAACTCCTATAGAATGATTGTGTGGAGCAGCCTGCATTCCATGGTGAAAGCTTATCTGCCATGGTGATGGTGTGTGTGGCTGTAAAAAACAATGAGGCCCAAAAACCTGCAGCGGCACAGTTACGAAGCAGCAGAAATACTGTGGAAATATATTGCTCCCTTAAACGGATCATTTATTTTGTCGTTTACAGGCTCGATCCTCTAAGTTTAAATGGTTAAGACTCTTTAAAAAATGGATTTTTTTTTTTTTAATTTTGCAGGTGGTTTTCTTTGAAACAATATATATAAAAATTTTACAAGAAATAAAACGGTTGTATTTTTCATTCATTTCATTATAATTTTATATTTCATTTTTCATTATAATGAAAACAAATATTTACTTTATACTCACAAAGAACAATTAAAAGCAATTAAAAGCGAATTAGAAATTGTGTCTTGATACACATGCTGAAAACATTTAATGATGATGATGTTAAAAATTAAAGAAAAAAATATAGTCTCTTACACATAAAAACCTTATTGAACCACAAAATTTCATTAAGCCAATCACCATAAAAGCTGCACATTTTATTACAATGACTATAAAGAAGAAAAGAAATAAGTAAAACCATTGATCCCCTGTATTAACAGGAATTAATAAGGGCTATTAACTGCAGAAATAATCGGGGGTTCCACTAAAGTTCAATTAAAATCATATAAATTCCAAATGAACATCAATTAGTGTAGATGAAATTGTACAGGATAAGATAATTGAGCAATTATGGCTTTTCTGCTCAAATATTTATGAAGTGTTAATTTGAGTTTGAAAGCAATCAATGAACTGCTAATGACCTTTATGGAACTTTGTAATGGAACTAAATGGCAGCACTTCCCAGCAAGGCTACATTATTTCAGATCACCGTAATTCCAATATGCCATTGTTGTGGAATGGCTAATTAACAATTTCAGTTTTCCTGCTTGGTCTTTTATATTTCACAAATTAATTATCTGGCTCTTTGCGATGGTCAAAAGGCTAAAAATATATCACATGGGAGGAATTAGGTTTATGAAGAACGCTGTGCGTGCTAAGGTTAGGGTTGGAGACTGGGGTTAGGTGACGTCTGCTACACTGTGATTATGGAGAGAGTGTTGAAGTCCATGTTAAGACCCAAGTGCAGTCTCAAGAGCTTAACAGTGTCTGCAATACATCTGTGAGCTCCTTTGCTCTTACACGGTCTCTCTCTCTCTCTCGTTCTGTCTCTCTCCCTCTTCATGATAGAGTGAGATAACCTGCATAATGGTTTGAGGCAGGCTGCTCCTTTACCCCTGCTGTAATCTGGTGTCACTTCCTGTGCTTTCTAAAATAAACACACTCAACATACAGAGCCTGTAGCACTCCTGTGACTGATAACAGCTCCACTGACCTTCAGCTTACGTTAAGGGCACACAAACACAGAGGGTTAAACTCTATCACAGCACACAAAACCACAACACCTGGGGGGAAAAAACAGATGACCAAATCTACGTTAAACGCTAAATCCACAATAACACTCACCTTTACCTGTGTATATTTTGATGAAACCTTAAAAACACGAGAAAAAAACAGAACAACATTGAAACTAAACAAAACAAACAAAAAACAAAACAACAAAAACTACAAGACTGCGAGAGTTTATAAACCGAGGGTTGTGTGAATGGTTTCGCACCCTCTGTGCACATAATTAGTAATAAAACTGTGGCCGACCGGGGCACATTGCATACTTCAGAACAGTGCAATAATGCTGTTTATGTTTTTATGGTGCCATTCATTATTGCCAATGGGACACATGGGCATACGTTATAAGGGAAACTTCAGATGTGAAAATGAGAGACCGGGTCCAGGGGTTTGGAGAGTGCTAATCAGACAAACTGCATTATTTCTGTGCTCTGTCGGCATTCAGCAGAATAAGTATGTACACAAATCTGTCTAATATGTTTTGATTCTGCTTCATTTTTCAATCAAAGAAAATAATTGTTTTGTCAGCAAAAGCGCGCAGTCATGCCAGACCAAATTTAATTTCCTCTAATTGTGCCTAATTATGGTTATACATCCTATATCTCATTATTTGAATGTGAGTCCAAAAATGCATTCTTCACGAATATATCTATGCAGGATTGAAAATTAACACCCGTACAGAGCCAAATGCAAAAGTAAAAACTGGCTTTGCCAGAAAAGCTTCTCACCGATCGACCGGTGACTATAAGAAACTGTAAGGCAGTACATAGTTTAAATTGTGTCTCAAGAATGATTATCTAACACTTACATTGTAAGCAATTCTAATCACACATATACAAACCATTTTCTACCTCTTTTACTTTAATGGGAAAAGCCTGTCTACTTTTATTTCCCTCTCCATGGGGTGACAAATGTACAAAATTCTTCACTTTAAGCCACCAAAACAAAGATACAAGGAACCGAATTTGTGATGGGTCTTCACGGTTTTGTAACAAAACACATTTTCCCTGGATTAACGCAATGATCTGTTCTGTTTGTCACAAATATGCTAAATAATCCTACTGTGGTAGAAATTTAAATGTCTTTTTAATTAAATGTACTGTTTAATAGCAGGTAAAAATAATAGTAATGTATCATTGGTAATAATAATAATAGTAATTGTTTTAATTCATCCTGTAATGGCATAAAGTAATTTTTGAAACATGTTTCTATACGTTTAAAAGAACTCCAAGCAGCCAGAGTTGTTATCTGTGTGCACTCTAAAGCTGTATGACATGTGACATCTGGGCTGGGTGATGTCACAATTTCATCACTGAGGCATTAGCTGTGCAGGTGACTCACCTTGGCGGGTGTACTCGTCTGCCTCTCGGTGGACCATCTCTTTGGCGTGGCCTCCGTACAGCAGGCGGGAGGAGTCGTGTTCGAAGGCCTTGAGTGTCTCGCTGGAGCTGTAGGATTTCTGGGTGGGCACACGGCAGTCCTCGCTGTCACCAGATGAGCCAGTGTAGCGACGCTCTTTTTCTCTCCTGCT
>JAZGTI010010955.1:0-17144 GCA_036877585.1 Botia kubotai
ACCGTGTTAATAAACAGTGAATATTCTGACGAACCAACCGCAGTAAGTGTAAATGTGATTGGACTCCAGGAAACGGACTTTAAGATTGTGGAGCACGGCAGGTTCATGCAGGTAACTGAGAGCTGTGAGATCATTCTCTCCCACCAGAATATCAGGATTACGAAGGAACGGAAGGCGATTTACTTTGGGTCCAATCGGATATTCGAATGTCTGGAAATATAAACAGAAATGCATTTTAAAAGAAACATTTTACTACATTTTACTTACAGCTAGCATTGAATGTTCTCAGAATGTTGGCTAATGTTGGCTAACTCTATCTCAAAGTTATCACCAACATTCTTCAGGCAGAGTGTTTCCTTACAGATTCATCTTCTAATTTGAGGTGAAGGACAGAATCTCCCTCCTTATAATCTTTGATGATTTCAGCTGCCTTCCAGACTTCCTCCGGGTCAGGGATCCAAACCCGGGTGTACTGAAACACACACACACACTGTATTACAACACAGAGATACCACTGTTTGCATCAGAGTTTGAGATACAGTCTGACACAAAGAGCACGTCCATTAACAGAGCAGAGTAAATTGATTCTACTGAAGGACGAGAGACTGCTCTTAAGAATCTGTGCAATGACAGAGAGAGAGAAAAGGTAGAGTGTACATATTGACTGACAAGCAACTGTCTTGTAAGCTTTAGCTGTGGGACCACTGTCACACATATAACAGGTCTCACGTTGCACAGTGTAACAGACTACAAAGACGGACACGACCCCTGATGTTCCATTATCTTTGATTCTGTTGATTAATACACGCTAACCATTCATAGTGCAAACATACTGTGATCATTCAAAATAACCCAATGCATCCAAAATGTCTGTTTCCTTTCCGTCTTGACATATGAAAGCAGATGTTTCAAAACCCAGGGTTAACATCCAAGCTAACCCCAGGTTAAAAGTGGCCTTAACTCAGGATTTGCAAAGACCCGACCCAGGGTTAAACATAGTGTGTGAAGCACTTTAGTGAGCGACGTCCTGTTTTTTGACCAATCACTGTTGGAGGAGGTGTGGCTTTGGAGAGCGCTCAGTATACAGTCATACAGGTGAGCCCAGTAATACAGGTGAGCTCTCAAGCGACACTAGTACTGCTGTAGCTGAAGATCTGCGAGGCTTTTGTTTCATTAACTGTCAGTATTGTGATCTAAAGGACGCAGTACTGAAGGTCACGCAGATAAAGAGCTGAAGGGCTGTTGTTGAAATCTGCTGAACTGAGACCTGCGCGACTGGTTTCGCACTATGACTGGTTGCATAACAAAGACAGCTGCGTACACGTCACCTGCTTAAACTACCTGCGAGGTGCTGAGAGACCCTCACAGGAAATACACACCTAGATGCAAATGCTACAGTGATCGTTTAAGATGCTGTTTTACGAGAAATGTAGACGTATGACACGGACATCCCTTAACGAATGACCTGCATCAGAATAAACCTAATCAATAACACACGTGGACAGGGTAGTTAGGAAGACATAGCAGGGGGGTCTAACTATGATGACTTTGCAAACAGGTTAAATAAAATGTCATAAAGGTACAACAGAACAGCAGAACTTTTGTCGTGTTTATGATGTTATGAAATGTTTTAAGTCGGACATATTAAATTATTATACGCAGATTTAAGTCCGTCTCCAAAGACTGATGGAGTCTCGTCACCTCAGAGTAAATGAATGACGTCACTGCCCGTGTGTTTCACTTTACGTTCAACTTTAAAATAAATGTAAAAATAAATGTAAACTAAGTGTACAATCTATTGCACAAAATCCCCCCTTTGAATAGAGCTCGGACATGATAGCAAACTAGTCCCACATGAGCGAATAGTTCAATATTTCCGATGATATTCCTATGAAGTTTTATAATCCGAGTTTTCTATGTCGTGTCATCACTTCGTGTGGTTTTAATCTGCTGGTTTGTATTTCTGAACTGGTTTTGAAGGCGAATGTTAGCGCGGAGCACAGCGTGTGTGTGTGTGTGTGTGTGTGTGTGCACATAAATCACGTTAAAAATGAATCTCATGAATTAACTAACATCAGTGTTGTTGCCCTCTGGCACCTTCTGGCCAACAACAGTACTGCACTAATATTACTAATATTAAATACTAATACTAATGATAATAACAATAATAATAATGTAATTACTAATAAATGTGAAGTCATTATAGATTCAATGCGTTCGTTCATTAATATAATGTGTGACTTATGCAGATGATAAACGCAGATAGTACACAAACTGTAGGAATTCAAGTAGCAGGTCTGTACAGCTACAAGACTTTGCGTTTGTTTATATCTAGACCGCATTTTAAAATGATATGACAGCATTTGTTCAGATTATAGCTTTCAGATTCACATGAATCCGGTTCTTAACCCCAAACAAAAATGCCAAGTTATAAACTTTTGAGTTGGTAGCTGTAAATGACGTGATGCTAAATATGCTTATATATTATTATTATTATTATTATTAAGCAAGAAAGTAGTATTTAATAAATCCTACAAGTTAAGGAGCCTTCAAAAGAGAGACAGTGTCCTGTGTAACAGATATTAAATACTTGGATAAACATAACTGTACACCAGAATAATGTGTTTATCAAACTGATTGGGCCCTTTTCATTGTGATCATTCAATAATATTTAGCACAACGCCTCTGTTTATTCCTGTGTTTCCTTCATTAATCAAAGACATCATAAAGCTTTTCATCTCCTCTCTGCAGGTACCGCAGTTAACACACACAATCTACATGTAAAACTGCAGTACAATACCGATCCGTCTTTATATTTTTAAAAAAAGTGACCGTGGTAAACAGAAAACTGTGTTTTTTTTCGTTTCGGAAGGTTCAGCACAAGCTGTCAGTCTCTGTGCACATCTACACGCAACACAATAAAGAAATCGCACTGACTTACAGTACGAGAGATGCAGATAACACATTATAGCACACAGCAGTGACTGACTTACCTTGACATAAAGCTCAGATTCACGCATTTTTATCTCTAACGGTATTCACAAACACAATGATCATCAAAGCTTTGAATTAAACGTCATTTCTTATTCCGTGTCATGCTTTAAAAAAGTATAAAGTATATACAGCGACTTTTCCTTAGTGTTGTGGGAAGCCAGGGAACCGGCTTGGCTAAAAGTTAAACCTGTCTGAACAACCAAAGGAGAGGGGAGACAGAGTGACATCAGACCTGTTGCTCCACACCCGTACCACTCCTACAGCAGGTATTGGGTGTTGACTAACTTCTTATTCATGCTTGATCTGTTATGAAATTAGCCACACATGAGGTGTCAAAATCTATCCACCCGCTTACTTACCCTCTAATGATTTAACCCAGCCGCTTAACCCGCTGGTTTAAAATCTTATCCTGCGAAATCATTTCAAAACTACCCTGCAGTCATTGTTTCATTATGAGGTTTAAACGCACCAAAATTTGATCCGCACATGACATTCTGTACTGTAATTTATTGTACTGTAATGTTCACTGTACTGTACTGTACTGTACTGTACTGTACATGTTCTACAGCAGCCAGTCACTTTCCCACAGTTTTTAATTAGATGGTTCCTGTTAAGAAGGGAGGGTAACAGTTCCTGTGAAAGGCGGCACATAAGAAAACAAGGTGCTGTTCACTGATGCGCCAGAAGAGTCTGCTGTTGACATTCATGTCATTGTGTTCCTAGATAATGAACTTTTAAATATGCCAATACCCACATCAAAACAGGTTAGTCCTGTCATACTTCTGTTTTAATCTAAATACAACCTTTGACATGGGAACCGTTGATTTGATCCCGGACCACACAAATATGGGTAAAAACTGCCTCAGTATTATGCGTAAGTGATGATTATTGTGCCGCCAGATGTAAAATACTGACATTAACAGATTAAAATTAAAACTATAGAATAAAATGCTTCCTCACAAAATTAGATAATCTTGCGGTTTTAATCATATTTATCAATATTAATTCATCAGATGTTTGAATTGTATTAATAGAAAAACAGAATGAATTCTATGTCGTTTAATTACTCAAAATCTTACGAGTAATTTATAACGTAACACACTTCTGTCGTAAAAGGGAAAACATCTCTACTAACTAGATTGCTATTTGTTTGATAACATAAAAACATCCCTACTAACTAGATAACGTTTTTATTTCACCAGTACCCGTTATTGGGGCTTTTATTTTGGAAACTGTTTCCTCGCACACGCGTGCGTCTCTCTCAGTTGCGCTTCCGGTGATGTCACGCCCCCGGAACGCGCCAAAGTTCGGAGTTACGCGCGTTACACTGTACTGTTATTATTTCTGTCTGTTGTATTATAACAGTCGTGTGCAACTATAACAACAACAACAAACATCTGTTTTACATGGACAACCGCAGCACCTGACTGGTAAGTGTATTCTCACTTTTGCTCAGTTGTCTTTGGTGTTTGCAAAGTTTTACGTTTAAATTATATAGTGATATTTAGCATGCGCAACGTTATTATTATACCACGTGTGTAAATATATTAATAGAAATAAAAGCTTTTGCAAGAACCGCGGACTAGTGTGTACTAGTATTAAAAGAAGGTTTTTGTGCACAGGTCATGGCTGTGCCTTTTGTTCAAGACTGGGATTTGGTGCAGACCCTCGGGGAAGGAGCTTATGGAGAGTAAGTGAAACACATCTTATCAGCTTTTGATCGTCTGCGTGCTTTAAATATCTCTTAATCTGCCCCCAAATTTTAGGGTGCAACTGCTGGTCAACAAGAAGACTGAGGAGGCAGTGGCTGTGAAAGTGGTAGACATGACCAAAGCCAAAGACTCTATAGAGAATGTTAAAAAGGAGGTGTGCATATGTAAGGTGCTCTCACACCCCAACATCGTACGATTCTTTGGGCACAGGAGTGAGGGTACGACCCAGTACATCTTCCTGGAGTACTGCAGCGGAGGAGAGCTCTTCGACCGAATCGGTGAGCTGCTGGGATCTTCTTGTTTTCGTTGTTGTTAGTTTGTCCTGTAAAATGCACGTCATATGTTCTGAATATTTGTGTTTATGTATTGAATATTGTTTGGTTTACTTTTAAACGTCGTTGGTCAAACTTTACCAGAACCAGACGTGGGGATGCCAGAAAAGGAGGCTCACAGGTTTTTTCAGCAGTTAATAGCCGGTGTGGTAAGTGGCACTTTTTTTCACCGACGTGTTGCATGTACGTGTCTTTACTCCGCACATTCTCTGTTCTGAAACGAGATCTTGTCCGCGCGCAGGAATATCTTCACAATCTTGGGATCACACATCGTGATATCAAGCCTGAAAATATTCTTCTTGATGATAAAGGTACGTCTACACAATCTCTGTAAATCTGATGACTATATATGGGCAGGAATAAACAAAAATCAGTTTTCGATCGGTCATGTACTTGCTCAGCGATCAAACTGATCTCCTTCCCTAACCCCCGACACACAACCGTAAATTTATAATTATGAGTTTTAATCGAGTCTGGTTTCCTTGGAATGTCACTGTGGTGTCATGTGGCTTCAACGTACATAATGAAAAGTAACCTGCAGTTTCATGGTTCAAACAGAGATGGCGGTAGAGAGGCAAACGTTACAGATTGCATCTTAAATTCTGTATAATAGTAAAATTAAATTAAATGCATGTTCTTTGTTATGGCAGATACTCTGAAAATCTCTGATTTCGGATTGGCTACTATGTTTCGTCACCGTGGCAGAGAGCGCTCGTTGACCCGTCTGTGCGGCACTCTGCCTTATGTTGCCCCTGAGCTGTTGTCGCACTCGGCGTTCCACGCTCAACCTGCAGACACGTGGTCCTGTGGCATAGTGCTTACAGCGATGCTAGCTGGAGGTAGGATGATATTCTGTGTGTGTCAGCCCGTGACTGCATTATTATATCCTTCCCGTTGAGCTCTTGGCTGTTGTATTGACCCGTTTTAAAGAGTTACCGTGGGACCAGCCGAGTGAAAACTGTCAGGAGTATTTGGACTGGCAGGAGAAGAAGGTCTGCGTAACACCCTGGAGGAAAATTGATGCTTTGCCCCTCAGTAAGTCAGTAACACAATCCGTTTGCATTCTGTAAACAGCCACCCAGAATATGAACTGCATAACAATTGTCATGGCAATCGTCCCAGCATTGTGGTGGTGATTTTTGCACGGTGTGCTTCTGTTTCCAAGTTTCTGTTTTGTTTAATTTGTTAGGTCTGCTATCAAAGATGCTACTACACAGTCCACAAAATAGGATTACCATCCCTGAAATTAAGAAACATCGTTGGTTTAGCAGAAGTTTCAAATCGGGTACTTCAGCTCTTATATTTCTTATATTTCCTTCCTGTGGTTAGTGAAGTGAGTGCTAATTGAACCCACGTAACAAAGTCTGAATTTTAATCCAAGGAGTAAAACGACAGAGCGACACGCCGGTAAACAAGATGTCACGGGCTGACTCTGAGCTCCCACAGCTGATACAAAAAAACAGGTAAGACAACTTAAGACATATGTTGAGGTCCACCGAGCTGCAGAGTTTATCTCCAGCTCTAATAATCCCACCTGAAGCAGCTGATCCAGATCTTTGAGACTGACAGAAACATCCAGAGAGGTGTGTTGGTGTAAGTTGGAGCTGAACTCTGAAGGTCTGTGGACCTCCAGGAACGTGGAATGGAGGGCTAACGTGTGTTTTCTCAGAGATGACAGAGCACAGATCTCCAGTTCTCAGCCTGAGCCGCAGGGATTGTGGGAAGAGAAGGAGGTTTCGGTGCGCTGTGATGTCACCATAAGCTTCTCCCAGCCTGCCTGTCCCGATCACATGCTGCTGGGCAGTCAGCTGCTCGGCACGCCAGGCGCCAGCCAGGTGCGGTGTGATCCGTTCATTTTATACTGATGTTTTTGTTGGTTTGTTTTGTGTGCCTGTTCAGTTTGTGTTGTAATTATTTCTTTTCAAAAATGCTTGCTTTTATTCTGTAATATCAATGTTGCTTTGTAGACGAGACTTCTTGGCTCTTATAGCAAAGTATTAAATGCAATCACATTTGTAAGTCGCTTTGGATAAAAGTGTAAAATGTAACGTGAACTTTAATTCACAGCGTTGCATCTATTTTTTTATTGTTGTGACTGGTTCTGTCAAACTGGCTTGTTTGATTGTCGCTCCTCAGGGCCCGTGGCAGAGGTTGGTCAGAAGGATGACCAGGTTCTTCACTACTGTGAAGGCAGAACCATCTTGCATCGCTCTCCACGATGCCTGTACAGCTATGGGTCACACATGGAAGCGGAGCTGCACCAATCAGGTAATCCTCAGATGAAACCATCAAAGCATGTTTGAAAAAACAACTATCGCTAATTCTTGTTGTGTGTTTCTGAATTTATAGGCGACAGTGTCCGCTTTGGATCGACGTAATAATAAGCTGATCTTCAAAGTTCACTTCCTGGAAATGGAGGATCGTATTCTAGTCGATTTCCGTCTGTCAAAGGTATAGATGTTGAATAATAATGATTTAAGTGGTAAATTCTTTAAAAGTCCCGTCTTCTCAAAACTCTTTGTTTATGTTTTAGGGAGATGGTTTGGAATTCAAAAGAATATTCCTGAAGCTGAAACAGAGACTGTCTGACATTATTAGTAACCAAAAAGTTTTACCTTTGACTTAACGCATGTCAACGTTTGAACCGTTTCACACATGCGTACACTAAGTTTCTGTTTTCTGTTGTGGAGCATGTTTCGTTTGAGCTGTTGGTAGACGTGTATGTCTGTGAGTCTTCTGTCTAATCTGTGAATGAATCTGTGTGTGGGGAGAAACCGCAAAAGGCCAGTTCATCCGTTCGCTAGCGTTCCGTTACTGTGAAGAAAAGGTTCAAGACATTTCTGACCCGGCCGATACCTTGAAAAAATGTGAGGTTGTTGATGTTCAAATAAACCCATCATTTAATAACGTTGTTGGGTTGGGTCGGCTTTGTTTGAATTTTCAGTGCATCGTTATCTTCTGGAACATGAAACGTGCATTATGGACTATGAAACCTGCCTAAAACAATTTACTGCCCAGAAGAACCAAACTAGACTTTGTGTACAACCTTTATTTTATTAAAAGTAAAGAGTTTAGAAATTTCCTTTACAAAGAATATTTCCACAAAATATCAAACTATCATTTAAGTTTTACTGTACCTCAACCCATGGAAATGGTTAAAAATCGGTTTGATTGACTAAAAACAGATAAAAACCAGTCTATGCAAATAATACATTAGTGTATTTTTTGCAAACTGTACTGATGTATAAGGTTTCATAAATTCAGTTTGTGTTTTTGTCAGAAGCCATTAGGAGAACAGGCTAATTTACAAGGAATTTATGTAAAAATAAAACAAACAACATTAGCTTATTTGATTTAGTTATGCCAAAAGCAGGTCATCTCGCTAATATCTTGCGTTATCTAGTGTCAATATCGAATACTACTTCAGCCAGTAAATCCATATTAGTCCCCTTAGTATAAAATCAGGCTAAACATAATTTTTTCAGTTTTTTTGCTTTTCTTGATAAAAATGTATTCTTGACGTGATCAAAATAATTGGTAATTTTATAGTAACAGAACATGTAATCAGCCTGGTCTCTAGCTTGATGCCATAACAGTTATAGTTACATTGACTGGCTCCTCGCCAGGGGGAACGCTTGTAGGTGTTACAGTTGGCCTTGGTAGTATCATTGATGGTCCTGCAAGATAAAGTAGTAAACATGATTGTACAAGTACGTGTCATATGTGATGAAACACCAAGACGTTATTTTGATATCAGTCTGAAGCATATAAACGGGTCTAAAAAGTGTGGTACCTTGACCTGCAGATGGACTTTGCTCTCCTGCACCTCTCTCCCCCTCTGGTCCTCCAACAACTTCATCTTCAGGAAAGTTTATGTTCTCCCTAGACTGGCTGTTTTGCCTGGATATAACACATACCACCACATTTAAACGTTCAAGGAACCTACATTTCTAAAGTGTTGTAGGTAAACATTTTCTAAGTGTTATTCATTCAGTGTGGAAAGTGAGACTTTTGGGCATCACTTTGCTATAAATATATGTTATTTAGCTTAAGAAATGAAGAGCAACCAAATAACCAAACATACCTTCCAAATATCAAGTCGTGAAGCCCTGTAAAGTGTGGAAGTGATATTAGCATGTAGCATTGAACAAATAACAACTAACAAATAAAGTAATTGCTTTGAAAAATAAGTATACGTAACTCACGTGGGTTATTGTTGCGATTCCGCACCACGTACATAAAGAGCAGCACAGTGGCTATTGTTGCTATGATCATTCCCCCGATGGCTGCCCCAATTACAGCTGGGTAGGCATTGAAAGGAGGGTCCGCTGGAAGATAGCACAGCTGTTTCAGCTTCAAAAAACATCAATGTCCGAATCATACAGTATATCGTAGTTTAAAAGGCTAGTAAGATCTTTTACTCCATACTAATAATTCGATTCGATTCAACTTTATTGTCACTGCACATGTGGGTACAAGGCAACGAAATACAGTTAGCATCTAACCAGAAGTGCATTTTTACAGTGCAAGTAGTGTCTATATAACAATGGATAAATATACTCTTTGCAATATAAACTATATATAAACTACAGAATAAAATAATATATATATTTTAATCAGTTAATTGCTGGTTTTGATAGGAGACGTCAGAACTTATGAGGTTTCTGAGAGTAATCCTAAACATTCTCCAGGGTTTGAACTGTTTATTTAGTTGGTTTAGCATCATAGCTACGATCATTTGCACTTTCTTTAGAGATATGTTTCATTTTTAGACAGGATGAGAAGAACAGACATAGGGATGTCAGGAAAGGTCAAAGGGCAAGTTAACAAGCAGGTGATGTAAGAGGACAGGGAGAGTGGGAGGTGAGGTGTGTGGGTGTGGAAGTAGTAAAATGTTTTTTCGTTTCACCTGAATGAACAATAAAACAAAAAGCAACAATGTTAGTTTTTTCAGGAAGTGGTACCATGAAAATGATAACAGATGTTACACTTTATATGTGTACTGTCATATAAACATGTAAACTGTTACCTTAGCAACTGTTCGCATATATTGGATTTTCACTGAGTTCTCACCTGGGCTCTTAATCTCCGAGGGGTTTCCAATGGTGCGACGGTTGATGGCAGTAACACGAAACGCATAGATTCCAGTGGGATCCAGGTTGTTGACTTGGTAGCCTCGGGAATCAGCCCCAAGATCCACCAGTTTCTGCCAGGGCAGGTCACTGCTTCTTTTCTTCAGAGGTTCAGGAAGCCGTTGACGTTCAATGAAGAACCCGGTAAGGTCACCTTCATTTTGAGGGAGCCACTCCAGATCAACATCTGTCCGTTGACGACTATTGTAAATGACCCTACTGATGGTTACATTTGGGGGCATTGGGTATCCTAAAACAGAGAAATGTAGAAGGTTAGTCATTTATGGATAGTGGTTATTATGACCAAGTTGAGATGGATAGCATATGTCCACATCCACAAGCTTCAAGGTTGTTCTTAAATGTATATTAGATATATCAGGTATATTAGATATGAGCACATTTAAATGTTTGACTTACTTTTCACCATTAGAGTAATCGGGATCTCTGCTCCTCCAACAGCATTGGTAGCTGAACACCAATATTGGCCGCTGTCTGTCTCACTGTCCGTTTCCCGAACCGTCAAGTTGGTCCAGGCAGCAGCTCGCTCCAGGACGTACTTCTTTGGAATGTTAATCACATGCTGTTTCAGATTATTGTACCAAGTGATCTCTGTGATAGGGTAGTTTTTACTCAAAATGCAGGTGAGCTGGACATCACTGCCTTCATAGACTGACATCACACTGCGTTGCGTTATCAATACTGGTGCCTCTACAGAAAGAATGAACAGCGGACACAAAACGTTAAAAGTCTGTCATAATTGGTATAGAGTGCTAATGAAGATTCCTTACCCAGCTTTAATTTACACAGTTTGGTCTCCTTAGCCAATGGATGCTTTGCATGGCATACAAAGGCTCTGCCACTGTACGTAGCACTGGAGCGCAGAACCAGGATATTGGCATTCTCCTCAGACGTGCCTTGCATTTCCCCTGAGCTAGAAGCCCACCACAGCAAAGCCCGAGGGAACCCACCTTCCCAGGAGCAGGACAGCATTAGGTACTCATTGTTTCGAGTGGCATATGCAGAACACTGTGGCTCTCCATAGGGCATCCCTGGGGGCCAGAACAATAAATGCTAATCACAGAGGTTTCATTAGCTGAATTTGACAAGCTAGCATTTGTGATTATCTTACAATAGACTATAGACTTGGTGTTATACTTACATGCTCTGGCATTGCAGCTCCTGATTTCATTCAGTGCTACATGGGAGCCTTGGCAGACGAACACCGAGTTGTTTGCAGTCTCTTGACCTTTCTGAATCTTGGTGATGTTGGTGATTCCCTCACTCTCATCTCCAAATACATATGGTATCCATTTCAAAGAGGCTGCAGGAATACCACCTTCCCAGGTGCAGCGGAGGGCCAGGTCAGAGTAGTTGTTAGCTGGAAGGATGGCGCAAGATGGGACGCCATCTGGAGGATCTGTGGGAACAAAATCGTAGTGTAACACAGGGCAGTGAAATGGATCCTGGGTAATTTGGGCCAGTTTAGGTAACTGATAGAGGCAGAGAAGCGTTCCTAAATTTGATCCTAGTAAAAAGGTCAGATTAGGTGTCTGTTATTTATCTAGATGTGGTAGAAACTAGTTGATTAACTGAAAAACAGATCAACAGAAATGTCTGATCAAATGCTCGGTTGGAAGCATTAAAGCATTTGCTGATAAAGTATGACACACATTCTAGCTGCCATGCGTGCTCCTGTATTGACTAAGACAAACTCTAGAAGCTGTGAGGATGTGTGTGTCGGTATGTGTCAGTGTCACTGTATCGTTAAGCTTATTAGCACTGTGGTCAGTCTAACATAACATTCAGGACTCAAGAGAAGGGAGAACTAGATGCATATTTAATGCATGAAGAGGAGATTGAGATGTTAGGACAAAACAAGGTCTTCAAGCATAACTCAGAAACAATCACACCAGCTGTATACCTTCAGCTCTCAGAACTGTCCATCATTTCCTCCAGATGCGCGTCCACATGCGATCACTCTGGAAGCCTGATGCCTTAATCGCATATGTGTCTGCATGTTAGTGTGCAGGAAAAGGTGTAATGGAAGCAAAGTTGAAAAAGATAAGAAATTTAAGAAGGAAACATGAGAAATTGGGGAGAACTCTACCAGGACAGGTTGAAAAAACAGCAAAGGTGGCCACCAGAGTCCAGGCAGGGGTTTATAGGAGCACTCACAGTAGACGGTGAGGGTGATGGTTTTCTTGGATCGGGTGTTGAGGTAAGTGTTCTGAGCCAGGCACGCGTAGTGGCCTGTGTGCATGCGTAGAATCCTGGTGATGGTGAACTGTGGACCCGTGTAAACCTGGGAGTTGTTGTAGAACCAGACATATTGGCTGGGGGGATTTGAAGAGGCTTGACACAGGAGGGAAACGGTCTCTCTTTCCAGGGCTGAATAACCACGCTCGGTTACAGAGAAAGGGGTGACATCGATCTGAGGCAGATCTGGACCAACTAGGGAATAAAACACATTTGTAATCATGTTGAAACTGCTTTTTAATTGAACAAAAACAGGCTAATACACTAATGATGCACCAAACTGTACTGCATTTTTATTTTAGTGTCTTTAAGTATTTAAGTTTATTAAAAGTTAATTATTTATTCTCTTACATATAATGTCAAGCCAGATTCGATCACTGCGCTGTTGGTTGATCTTGTTGCTGGCCAGGCACCTGTACCAGCCAGTGTGGTTACGTGTGATGTCAGTGATATTGAACAGACTGTTGTCGTTGATCTCAGCTACAGTGGTAAGCTTCCCTTCTCGGCTCTCCTGCTCCCATATGTAATTAATAGGTCCTGTTCCATTCTCCAGTCCACAGCGCATAGTCACTTCAGTGCCTTCTATTGGCGAGGAGTCGCTCATCACAATGTAAGGTTTGGTCACTGGCACTGTGGAGGTTAAAATATAATTGAAGTCATTTCTGATTGCACATGGTAGAGTGGAACTAAATATATATTAGCAGTCTTAGCATGCATTAGTTCTATCAACAATGTAAATTATCAGGGCTTGAGGTTAAGCATTTTCTTATTTTTCCTTTAATACTCTTCACTTTGGACAGAGTTTACCCTTCTGCTAAGCTAGTTTGATCCGGGCCTAGTTGGTCCCACCAAAACAAAGCTTGTAAAGCGTGGTCTTTCTGAATAATTGATTGACCAAGAAAGTCTGGCAAGTAAAGGAAACTCATATGAACACCTGCACATCAGCACCTAGCATGTATAAGTAACAGGCTATGCTGGTCCTATTAACAAGGTTACTAAACCATTCTAGGGGCCAACTGAATTAACAATGCTATGACCTAGCATAACCACTGACCTAGAACACGCAGATACACATAGTAATAATACAGCTTGGCTCCCTCAGCAGTATCATATAGGGCCTGACAGGTGTAAACGCCTTCTGCAGCCAGAGGAAGCTTCTCGATGGACAGAGAGGCACTGTTGCTGATGACTGTCAGATCACCCAAGTCTTTGGCTAGTTTCTGCAGCTTGGGACCCTTCCCAAAGTTGTACACCACAGCACGGATGGTGTCTGTGCCTGGTTCAGTGAAACCCCAGATGTAGACATCAGGTAAAATAGGGCCACACTCCAGTATCACTCCACGTCCCACCACGCCGTCGGTCCTGGTCTCATGGTAAACCACCTCCCCTGGGTCCAGGATCTCCACACCTGGCGGCACATTGTAAGGTTACATACATATTGTGACAAATCACAGTGCTTCAAGGTAATATTAGCATTGAAGTTACAAAGTTACTGCAATGTCAACATTCTAAGAACGATCCCTGTTAGCTGGAATTGTCCTACACATAAATGAGCCTGATGGCGTTCTTACCTTCAAGAAGAAGGGGTAAAAATAAAACAGTCAGACAGATACCAGGCACCCCTAAACCTCTGTGCACCATGATGCCATGACTCTCAGGTGTCCAAAACCTTGACCAAGATGCAGAAAACACAACTGATGTTTTATTTTAAATGAAAGAAAATATCCAATGAATATATGACATGCCCTTTCTTCTCCAAGCCTATGATAACGGTCAGACTTCACGGGGAGTTAAAGCCTCAGTGAGAGAAAGAGGCAACAGAGACTCTCCAAACTGATTTGGCCTGAATAATTCATAGACCTTCTTCTGCTCCTGCAGGGATACAGTGGAGGAGAGCAGAAAGACGAGGTTTAGAATATCATGACGAGGACTGTGTCTCATCCATTATTGAGGGTGGCGGGATAGATGGCCATTCTAACATTCCATCACACGCGCGGAGGAAAACACTGATACCTGCAAACTCACAATCATGAGTTTTTACTTGTGAAAATAGATGCTAATTACAATAAGCAGCTCTTTTGCTAATAAACAGTGTTTGTCTTTTGGTAAACGGTAAATACAAATAGATACAGAGATTTAGGGTTCTAAGTTAAGACTTCTAGATGGTTGTTTGGTAAGACCTTTCAAGATATTTTACAAAATAAGACATGTAATTAACATATGAATCAAAATGCACAATTCAGAAACACAGTTTATGTACTGTCAGCCCAGACAGAATTTGCAGACCTTTGCACATTATCTGCATTGATTTCGAAAATGGTCAAATGTAATAAAAGGAGCTGGGTGTTGTACACTTATTGGTAGCTGAAAGCATTTCCACGATTAGCCAACAATAAGGAGCGTGGGCTGTGTGTAGAGTTACTTTAAAAGGACTAGAAATGTTCAAAACATCCAGTTACTTCTAGGTTGTAAGAATGTTATTCAAACATTTTTTAATTCTGGTATGTTTAAAAAGTGTTCCAAACAAGAACATTCTTCTAATGTTGCTGCAAGAACTTTTTTGATAACTTTGAAAACTGTTGGCCCTGTCGGTTCGCTGTTAGCCGGGCTACACTTCAGAGAGGAGTAAAATCACAGATCTTCATCATTTGCTTCATTTGGATTGCAGGGTTTGCCGCAAGTTCACATCCTGCACTGTGATCACAGGTTACTGCTCATTAACGCTCTTGTCCACTTTAAATTTGAGGTCAGAATTATGCTAATATGAGCGTATGACTCATGTTTCCCTCGGCAACGCTAACAGTTCACTAGAGCAGAGGAATTTGAGTGGCTCCCTGCATTCATTCATTCATGAGTTTCTCATGTTACGCTTCCATGTAAAGTGGACAAACATCAGTACAAACAGTTACGGGCAGTCATGCATGCGGTCAGTGAGGCTGATGATATGAGTCATAATGCAAACGGTGCTTATGCATAGTGGCCACAAGAAGTACATGGACAATAAAGCTGCATTAAATAATGCATGAATATATCGCATTAGATCATTAAACATCAAACAAAGTGGCACCTGCAAACAAACAATGTTAGAACTCTGAACTTTGAACAAACTAGAACTTAGATGTTGGAGTTTCTTTGCCCTTATTCAATAGCTGCTCTCAAGGTCATACAGTGGATGTATCTTATCGGTTCCTTCGGTAAGTTCACACTAGCAGTGGAACCACAGGTGTAGTTTACCACATTAACTATGAACGTTCCAGTTACGTTGCCTTCTTGAAAATAACATGTGCTTGTTATCTAATGCGATGACCAGCGTTCATGATCCTGTATCAGAGGTTCTAATACATGTTCTATACATGTCTTAGGTGCAAAAATTAGTTTAATTTTATTTGCTTAATTTAATTTAAATTCCATTGCTTTAACAAACAAACACCAAACGAAACCAACAATGATGTCACGTTATGTGCATGCCAGATGGTTTATATTATGTAATATTCATAAAATGTTGTCTATAAATAGCTTTAATCAGATAATTATTCCATAATCATCACAATTACTTCCTCATAACTTTCAGCGTTTCCTTTTCCTGCTAAAAATAAAGACGGTTTACTATTCAAAGCGATTAATTTTACAATTATCATCCAAACAAAAAGCAGTGAACACTACGTTCGTTTTTATATTTATTTGTTAAAAAAGAAAAATCACAGATAAATGATCTGTTATATATATATATATAACCAGCTAGTCGCTATGACAACACAAAAATACATTAATTTATTCCAGAGGAGCACATTGCCTTGTTCTGCCATTGTTGCCATTGTTCTGTACACTTTATAAACACTTTATATGTATTTCACAGCATAGAAGAACTGGACCATTTTAGATTATAGGTCACAAAGCAAAACATAAACAACAATATAGACAAATGACCAAGGAAATATGCAGTTCTAAATCTCATTTCAGCTGTGTGCATGTAAAAAATCTCTCACACACACACACACCTTATATACACGTAATAAAAATGTAAAATGATGCAGAGATACATGACAGAATAAAATACACAACACGAGTCGTTAGTAAATCAGATCACTGACATACTTTTGAGAAAATCAGAATCAGATTTATCGTATACAAAAACAATCTGCTCATGCGTTCATCTGTAATTATTTACCAAATGAATCCAAGCATTGTTTAGAATGGAAAGCATGCAGGTAAATACAATTTTGCATGAGGAATAACGTATTTTTAACCTTTTAAACTTTGCTGATAAACACAATGGAAAAGAAATATGAAATAAACCAATCGTACTCCTCCCACGCCGCCAGCAGAGGAATTGAACACAGACTGTTTTCATACATACTGCTCTTTGGGGAATGTGTACGGTGAGATGGGCCCGGGGGGTTTGGGGTAGTTGAATAAGGGGGTCTGACTGTGGTGATGAGTGGGGGGGTTTTGGGGCAGGAAGGTCAAAGGCTGAATGGGTGGAGAGTGTTGCTCCAGATAATCCTCTTTGTTACACGCCAAACGGTAACTCACGTAGTCGGCTGTATTCGGAAGCTCGTCATAGAACCTTCCAGAGCGCTGTGTGAAAAAGATACGAGGTCAGACAGAGAGAAGAGAGTGTGGATGAGAGTATGTAAATCTGATGAGCACGCTCAGACACGTGACTGAGACGTCAGCATGAAACACTCAATTAAAGAAAATTCAAATGTTTAAAAACA
>JAZGTI010010956.1:0-17144 GCA_036877585.1 Botia kubotai
AGCAGGAGAGAAAAAGAGCGTCGCTACACTGGCTCATCTGGTGACAGCGAGGACTGCCGTGTGCCCACCCAGAAATCCTACAGCTCCAGCGAGACACTCAAGGCCTTCGAACACGACTCCTCCCGCCTGCTGTACGGAGGCCACGCCAAAGAGATGGTCCACCGAGAGGCAGACGAGTACACCCGCCAAGGTGAGTCACCTGCACAGCTAATGCCTCAGTGATGAAATTGTGACATCACCCAGCCCAGATGTCACATGTCATACAGCTTTAGAGTGCACACAGATAACAACTCTGGCTGCTTGGAGTTCTTTTAAACGTATAGAAACATGTTTCAAAAATTACTTTATGCCATTACAGGATGAATTAAAACAATTACTATTATTATTATTACCAATGATACATTACTATTATTTTTACCTGCTATTAAACAGTACATTTAATTAAAAAGACATTTAAATTTCTACCACAGTAGGATTATTTAGCATATTTGTGACAAACAGAACAGATCATTGCGTTAATCCAGGGAAAATGTGTTTTGTTACAAAACCGTGAAGACCCATCACAAATTCGGTTCCTTGTATCTTTGTTTTGGTGGCTTAAAGTGAAGAATTTTGTACATTTGTCACCCCATGGAGAGGGAAATAAAAGTAGACAGGCTTTTCCCATTAAAGTAAAAGAGGTAGAAAATGGTTTGTATATGTGTGATTAGAATTGCTTACAATGTAAGTGTTAGATAATCATTCTTGAGACACAATTTAAACTATGTACTGCCTTACAGTTTCTTATAGTCACCGGTCGATCGGTGAGAAGCTTTTCTGGCAAAGCCAGTTTTTACTTTTGCATTTGGCTCTGTACGGGTGTTAATTTTCAATCCTGCATAGATATATTCGTGAAGAATGCATTTTTGGACTCACATTCAAATAATGAGATATAGGATGTATAACCATAATTAGGCACAATTAGAGGAAATTAAATTTGGTCTGGCATGACTGCGCGCTTTTGCTGACAAAACAATTATTTTCTTTGATTGAAAAATGAAGCAGAATCAAAACATATTAGACAGATTTGTGTACATACTTATTCTGCTGAATGCCGACAGAGCACAGAAATAATGCAGTTTGTCTGATTAGCACTCTCCAAACCCCTGGACCCGGTCTCTCATTTTCACATCTGAAGTTTCCCTTATAACGTATGCCCATGTGTCCCATTGGCAATAATGAATGGCACCATAAAAACATAAACAGCATTATTGCACTGTTCTGAAGTATGCAATGTGCCCCGGTCGGCCACAGTTTTATTACTAATTATGTGCACAGAGGGTGCGAAACCATTCACACAACCCTCGGTTTATAAACTCTCGCAGTCTTGTAGTTTTTGTTGTTTTGTTTTTTGTTTGTTTTGTTTAGTTTCAATGTTGTTCTGTTTTTTTCTCGTGTTTTTAAGGTTTCATCAAAATATACACAGGTAAAGGTGAGTGTTATTGTGGATTTAGCGTTTAACGTAGATTTGGTCATCTGTTTTTTCCCCCCAGGTGTTGTGGTTTTGTGTGCTGTGATAGAGTTTAACCCTCTGTGTTTGTGTGCCCTTAACGTAAGCTGAAGGTCAGTGGAGCTGTTATCAGTCACAGGAGTGCTACAGGCTCTGTATGTTGAGTGTGTTTATTTTAGAAAGCACAGGAAGTGACACCAGATTACAGCAGGGGTAAAGGAGCAGCCTGCCTCAAACCATTATGCAGGTTATCTCACTCTATCATGAAGAGGGAGAGAGACAGAACGAGAGAGAGAGAGAGACCGTGTAAGAGCAAAGGAGCTCACAGATGTATTGCAGACACTGTTAAGCTCTTGAGACTGCACTTGGGTCTTAACATGGACTTCAACACTCTCTCCATAATCACAGTGTAGCAGACGTCACCTAACCCCAGTCTCCAACCCTAACCTTAGCACGCACAGCGTTCTTCATAAACCTAATTCCTCCCATGTGATATATTTTTAGCCTTTTGACCATCGCAAAGAGCCAGATAATTAATTTGTGAAATATAAAAGACCAAGCAGGAAAACTGAAATTGTTAATTAGCCATTCCACAACAATGGCATATTGGAATTACGGTGATCTGAAATAATGTAGCCTTGCTGGGAAGTGCTGCCATTTAGTTCCATTACAAAGTTCCATAAAGGTCATTAGCAGTTCATTGATTGCTTTCAAACTCAAATTAACACTTCATAAATATTTGAGCAGAAAAGCCATAATTGCTCAATTATCTTATCCTGTACAATTTCATCTACACTAATTGATGTTCATTTGGAATTTATATGATTTTAATTGAACTTTAGTGGAACCCCCGATTATTTCTGCAGTTAATAGCCCTTATTAATTCCTGTTAATACAGGGGATCAATGGTTTTACTTATTTCTTTTCTTCTTTATAGTCATTGTAATAAAATGTGCAGCTTTTATGGTGATTGGCTTAATGAAATTTTGTGGTTCAATAAGGTTTTTATGTGTAAGAGACTATATTTTTTTCTTTAATTTTTAACATCATCATCATTAAATGTTTTCAGCATGTGTATCAAGACACAATTTCTAATTCGCTTTTAATTGCTTTTAATTGTTCTTTGTGAGTATAAAGTAAATATTTGTTTTCATTATAATGAAAAATGAAATATAAAATTATAATGAAATGAATGAAAAATACAACCGTTTTATTTCTTGTAAAATTTTTATATATATTGTTTCAAAGAAAACCACCTGCAAAATTAAAAAAAAAAAAATCCATTTTTTAAAGAGTCTTAACCATTTAAACTTAGAGGATCGAGCCTGTAAACGACAAAATAAATGATCCGTTTAAGGGAGCAATATATTTCCACAGTATTTCTGCTGCTTCGTAACTGTGCCGCTGCAGGTTTTTGGGCCTCATTGTTTTTTACAGCCACACACACCATCACCATGGCAGATAAGCTTTCACCATGGAATGCAGGCTGCTCCACACAATCATTCTATAGGAGTTTGGAAAATATCAGACAAAAGTCTGAAAAAAGTTATACAGGAAGTTGTGGTGGCTGTTAAATCGATTTTTTTTTACATTACATCGAATTTACATTTAAATTTTAAATTTTTGTTTTGTATTAAAAATCAGTCCCAAAACAAACAGTATTTTTCTCTTCTTTTGACATTTTAATGTGCATTTACTTTACATGTTGTAGCCTAGTAGCACATAATTTATTTGATTTTGTTTAAAAAAGTTGTATTTAAAAAAAAAATATTCAGTAAAAATAAATGTATTTTTTTTAAATATTTGTTTGACATTTTTGGTGCATTTAATTATTTGTATTTTAAAATTTTGAAATGGAGCCTAAACTTTAATTAAAAATGAAAAGCAATATGTTCATGATAGTCTTAGTATTACATAATACTCAATATTTAATGCAACAATACAATTAAACCTGCAGACACATTTTCTAATATTATTGTTCTTTTGGGTTCTTCTTTAAAAAATGTTTTAATATTATAAAACAGTGTGTACCTGTTAATGTCGCTCTTTTCATGATAATGGAAAAGCCTCTGAAGTCAATAATTCTAAAATAAGCATCTACATTTAAAGTTCTAAACTTAACAGTCTACCAACTACCAACACACTATGGCTAATGACGTTATCCTCTTATCTGCGCCACATTCCCACTGTATGTATGAATGTACGTGTGTGTGTGTGTGTGTGGACACCTACATTGTGTGTACTGTGTGTTTTTGCCTGCACCTGTATGTATAAACAAGCTCAGTCATTTCCCTGCAAAACTAATTTGATTTTAATTGTAAAATTGCCAAATGATTCAAACACGCTGAAGACAGCAGTATGCTAGAAGTGATTTTCCCCGTCACCTCCATAAATTGCAGAAATAATACGTAATATGGCATCTTGTTAACAGAAATTCACCTATATCTTTTCATTCTCACAGTACCAACATGACATGACATAAATAATCCATTTCGGCTGCGATTTTCTCTCAGTGTGAAACTTTCAACAGCTGTAGAGACTGCAGTCAGTTCATTAAAACAGTTTTAAAGAGCGTGTAAACGGGTGTTTAGGCATTTTGCCGCAACGATTCCCTCTTGCAAGTAATTGGTGCAGTTTGTCTGCAACCAAAATGCATGTAGAAGGTGTAATATTTTTCAAGCTCATTTTCAAGCTAACTTAGCACGACCAGACGTGCTAAGCAACATACATGGTGCTAAAGGACAACTATTAGTCAAATGGCTGCCCACCTTTCTCAGTGAGAATATTCAGTTTGGGTTTGTTTCTTGGTGCATTTTGTGCATCCTGGTATTAACATCATTTATTTGTGATAAAAAATAAACAAAACTTGTACTTTCTAAAAAACATTTTAGCTCAGAAGTAATGCACTAGAAATTATTAGACATCCTGCTACAACAGTGGCTTGTCTTGATTTCGTTTTTTCTGTTTTTGTTTTACTTTTTTCCCCTCTCTCTTTTCTACCCTCCCTCGTTACCTTTCCCTCGTTTTCAAAAGTTCTTAGGCAAAATATTACAAATCTAAACCAATTTGTCAATTTTTGGTGCCCAGTACATGTACAGAACTATAAAATAAAATGCATTTGTTTTAAATTGCTTTAAAGAATTAAACCCTGTAAGCCCACTGTTGTATTATTGCAACATCAGTTTTAGCGCTACTACAATAAACCTGCACATGATATTTTTAAGACCACATTTACACAACCAATGGCTCCTGTTGTTTAGCCTTGTAATGTTATTGATGGTAGATTTTGTAAATAGACCTGTTTACCATGAACTCACACAATCTGCAGACTTGCCAAAAACCTAAAGTAAGTAAAATGTCAATTGTTTTCTGTGATTAGAATTATGTCTAGATTATGTAAATATTTAAAGAATTCACATATTCCACAGAATTCATACAATTTACAGAAATCACACATTCCATAGTATACTGTTTGGCTAGCTTATTGTGCCCCCTACTTATCAACAGCGCTTATATCCCTCACATTCCAGAACATTATCACCTGTCCTAGCATATTTACAATATTTGCTAAATAATAAGATATGGTATAGAGTTTTTTTTATTTTTTTAAATGACTTGTCTGATTATTATTGTGTGATTATTAGTATATAGATATACAAGCTACTGTTATGGGGCTACATGAGCAAGCCTTCATTAATGTCGATATGTTCTATAAATTTGTTCAAATAGTGAGAAAAATCACTGAAATGCTTAAAACAAATCTGGGCATATTGCAAGACACAGTAGTCGATGTCTCTTCTGAAAAACATAGACATATAATATTAGTGGGGTATTTTAAGCAAAGATCTTAATTTGAAATGAGAAACTACCATGATATACCAAGTCTACCATGATCTACCAAGACCAAAGAGATCTCAGTTGTGTATGCTTTTTCAATGACTGAGTGCTAGTCTGCATGACAGTCTTTTCAACAGACATCTGTGTTTATATCTGTGGTTCCAAAAAACGATCAAGACTCATATTTGCAGTGCATTGTGGGAAAGACTGCTAAGTCTGCAGTTATTTGACTGTCTGATGAGACTTGATAGTCTCTTTGTTCCACACGCAGGGTGTTAACTTGCCTTTTGTGTTGTGTGTGTGTGTTAAATGGAGGAGAGTCGTTTACATAAGCTCTGCTTTCTGTCTAGGTTTTGGGTCAGTTAACACAATCTTTCATGCTAAAAAATAAGAGACCAAAAACAAAAAGAGATTGATTGCACTATCAATTTACAGCTTTATTTTTCTTTCCTCTTCCCTTTTCTTCGGAGCAGTGAATCTTTTCATTGCTCAACACTCCACAAACGGCTCCCTGGTTGCCAGCAAGGCCCATTTACCTGTCAGCTTTTGTTTTGCCAATGCTCTGTGGGCTCCCCTCACCCCACTGAACTAGCTAACAAAGCATACCTGAGCAAACAGGTAGGAAGGGGCATCCGTTTGTCCGGGGAATTGGTGGTGTCTTTAAAAATAAATGATGTGCTTTATTTTTCATTCTCTTCCTACTAAAATAGCACATGGAAAAAATAATGACAGAAAACCCCAGTCAGTCTTCCAAAACAGAATGTTTAAGGAGCCTCTTTTCGTTGTCTCTCTGATTGATTGTTTCCTCTACTTAACTAGGGCATGTGGAATGTCTCTTACTGTGTTTGCTACTATCCTGCTGCCTTAAGTGTGATTTTGCGTACCAGAGCATTTTAGAATTCTGAATGATATATACTGTAACAAAGATAAATATATGTTCTTACTATGTAAATATGTATATGTATTCTACAGGGCAAAACTTTAACCTGAGGCAGCTGGGAATATGTGAACCAGCCACGCGCCGTGGCCTGGCCTTCTGCGCAGAGATGGGCCTCCCCCACCGCGGCTACTCTGTTGGTGCAGGCTCACACGTGGACAATGAGAATGAGGGGGTGATGTCACCGGAGCGTGCCATGCGCCTCTGGGGCAGGGGTGTGAAGTCAGGCCGCAATTCCTGCTTGTCCAGTCGCTCGAACTCAGCGCTGACCCTGACCGACACGGAGCATGAGAACAAGTCAGACAGTGAGAATGGTAAGTGAGGCCACGCTAGAGCTCTCTTTGAATCCAGTCTTTTAAACCAGCCTCAACCAGCTCAAACAGGGGCACTTGCATCTTACATCCACATGTACTCAGCCGTACTCTGGTGGCTAAATGGAGATATTTTATATTTGCATTATTTTGATTACATTTCAATTTATAAAATGTATTACATTTATAAACTTTTGTCATTATGGCAAGAGTAAAAATAACATTTGTACAGTTTCACTTAAATTGCGCATATTTTGTTGTATCATGTAGTCCTTGTGACTTGGAATTGGTGTGTAACTCCATTTAGTTTATTTACCAAAGCCAAAATTTGCTTACATTTGGCACTTGGTGGCATTATTTTAAATCCTGCTTACATCTCACATGGACTCGTCCATTATAGAAAAACAAATGAAAATATTTACGGGCTTACGATTGCAATGTTGCATTGTGTGTCCGTTCTGCACTGATTATGCACACCTGTCACACACTTCCTGCATAATGTTGTCATTATCACACTCATTTGACTTTTACCACAGAGTCAATAGTCAGTGTAATGCAGTCAATACGTTCACATCCTCTCCTACTCTTAGTACATGTACCACTGCTTTCCTCAGCCCTGAGGGGACCTTCCACTGGCCCAATCAAAGGCCCGTCTTTGTGTGTGGCGCTAGGAGACCTTACCTAGCCATCGTTGGAATGCGCCGCTCGCATGAGCGAACACACACAATGGCTGGTTAACAGGCCCCAGCGGTTTGAAGTGCAAATTTGATCATGCTTGAAACCTGGAGAAGTGATGGCAGTGACGATCTCTCTCTCTCTCCTTTTTCTTTGGTTCTGTTGTTCATTCTCACAAAGCAGCTGTGATGGTTCAAAGAATGCTCAGGTGACAGGTTTCCTCCGGGCCCCCCGCCACACTTCCGCTGCCATTCTGGGGTCTCGACGGGGGGGAGACGTCATCACGCCCTCACACACGTTTTATTATATTTTTATTCATGCGAAAATCTCTCCGATTTGTTTCTTCTTGTTCTTTTCAGATCTAATTGAGATTGTTTTTGGTGTCTGAATTGAACTGAGAATTAAAGCTGCTGACAGCCATTTATAAAGGAAAGAGAGAGAAAATGAGGAAAATAAGGAGCTGATTCAATCATTATCTTATATCCACACGCGCTCCCGTCATTTCTCCTTTATTAAAATTCTTTGGACTAACAGGTGTTGTGTGCAAATAACCTTTAAGAAGACCTTATCTAATCACTTTCATTAACACCTTTTGGCTTAATTAAGGAAGGCAAAGCGCTGAGTGTGTTGGATCGTTATATTTGCTCCCATTATGAGATGAATGTGCGGGGCGACTCTCATATCTCTGATGACAGGAGCTATGAACTTGCTTATCCAATGGGAGCTTATTCTACCATTTTACGTTTACTTTCTATATTGTAGTTAATATTTGTAAAAGTAGCCGTGGTCCCGCGTGTATGTGCATTCACGTCAGCATGTGGTGTGTGTTTCTCTCATGCATATCTACAGTAAGAGAAGAATCTCTGGATATTATCTCTGTTCCGGAAAGATGCTTTGCGGCTTGTTATATAGAAGTAACGTGACAACAAAAGAATGTTGACAGGAAAGTAAAAAATTACATTTGAGTCATTATCTGATTTACAATTGAGAAAATGTTTGTTAAAAATACAACAATGTAACATTCACGCAAACGTTTATTTACGTATTATAAACAAACAATGAAATGTCAACTGAGGTACTTCTGGAACTCTTAAGATTCTACAAAAGTGTTTACATTTGCTATTAGGTTTAAATGCTATTAGTTAAATGTTAAATGTATTTTTTCTTTATTAATGTCCAGATTTATGTGCTCTTTCTTTACCTTTTTAATCTAAAATTAAATGGGGGAGGGTGGTTGTAAATGGGAGCTGTTTTAAACTCCTCTGATAACATACATTTTCGGACTTTACAAAAGACTTTAGGCATAAGTTGGACTTTACAAAGTAGTTTATGGATAAGTTGTATATTTCTATGCTAAACAGTAGCAGATAAATATGGAAATGTTATATCATAGTTTGAAGTACATAGCATGTGTTACAGTGTCCACCGATCGCATAAAAGGCAACACAATTAAGCCGCCTTCCCATATGGAAGTGTGCATATGATGCCTTAAAAGTCTGCCTTCATAAACAGCTCATCAGTTTTTGTAACAGAGCATTTGTTTAGACTTTTATGTGCTAGTGTTGACACATAACAGAACTGTGTGGGTTTTTCATAATTGTCTCATTGAATTGTTGCATATGTAGCAGTTGTTGAGGCTTATGTCCTAACAAGAGACAGCTGCAGGCTGAGTCCACGAGGAAACAATGAATATAATGTGTTCTGTCCTTAGTATGTCGCACTTCACTCTATTACAAGTTATTTGGTTATACCTCAACTACCGTTCCCCCCTCACACCCCCTCCAAGACACAGTGCCTCTTGACATGAATGTTAAAGCTTTCCTCAGTCATATCAAAAGATTTCCTGTTTACATGTGACTGGCATCACCATGGAAGAAAGTGTGTACAGATGATTGACACTGTTTGGCTTTTTTAACCTTTCTCCCTGACTTCCCTTCTCTAGCAAATTCAAGATGGAGTCATTTGTAGCTTTCAAGATTTTTCGGCTTGTCGCCTCAGAGGTTGATTGTGTTTGCGCGAACGGGCCGCAGGCCTGTGTGACAGTACCTTTTGACTTCAAACTCAATGGAGGTTAATTCCATTTGGGAAAAAGCGGGATTTGTCAAGCAGTAGCCGAGGGTAGAGGCGAAAGAGGTGCGTGTACTGCAGTCAGATGCAGTTCTAGTGAAAGGATCTCAATTCTGTTCCCACAATTCCAAGTTCACCCTTAAACTCTATTAGAGAGTACACTGAGAGATATACGTGCTTGGTGCCTAAACTCTTTAGACTTAATATCCTGTAATGGAGAAGGGATTCTGGATGAACACCTGAGCACAATGCGTTTCACTGCAGCAAGAAAGGAGGGTGAGGGAAAGGGGCTGAGCGAGAGATGGCCCCTAACAAAGGAGGGGATATTTTGTCCTCGGTCTCCAGGGGACATTTGAGCCAGGGATGTGCATCACTGCATACCCACCCGTGTGTCCCTCTTCAGGGTCACTGGACACCTGCTCACTCCCCCGGAGGGAATGAATGAAAGGAGAAAGATAGAGAGTCCCAGAAACACACACACACACACATCTGTCTTCACACCAAGGCCATTTAAAAAAGTAAAATATTGTGTTTATTTATCGAAAATAAATGTAAGATCTACTTGTAAAAACAATGTATTATTTACTAAAATTTTCTGCTTTTATTTCTTAATTTCTGCTTAGTTTAAAATGTGATGTTGTTCCATTATGTCAGGTTTCTCATGGTCATGGAAATACCCAAATGTTACAGAAATAGCAAGTAATATTAATATGCTGATTTGTAGTTATTAAAAATAACAGAATCATAATCATATGTGCGTTTCTACAGCAAATATCAATATTTCTAGTTGTAAAGTATTCAAAACATAATCAACATGTAATCATTTTTCAGGTAATCATAAACACTTGTAAGATGTTAGAAATCAGTATTATAAAAACACATTAAAATAAGAAATGCTTATACAACTTTCTGCATAATTTCAATTAGGTGTGTTGTATAACACAATATTACAACTTTTCTTTGGATCCACAGAAAGTGTTCTGTCTCCTGCCATTAAATGACACCTGCTCCTCTGTTTAGATCTGTTTTTGATTTCAAACTTGTTTGAAGCTCCTCACATACTCGCCCATCTGCACTCTACAGGGGTTCAGTGGAAGAGGAAAGGGGGGGAGCCCTGACTAAAGGAGAAACAACTGAAGACCCGGACAGACTATTAGGGGTCTCGTTAGCACTGCTCCCCGACTGCGGTTTTAATGTGCCTCCATTTTAGTGCTGGTTATTTCATTATTTTAGGTGGCTTTAATCAAAAATTGCACACCAGATACGAGAGAGGTGTTCCTGCTGTGAGCAAGTAAGTCGCTGCTGTACCTTTACCCCGTGTACAGGCTGAGGGAGAGAAAGTTCCAGAACTAGAATTTCGACTCGCCTCGTTTTTTAGGAGGCTGTGAAGTTACATCAAAGGACTTGACAGGAAAGCAGCAAGAAGTTCCCTGTTCTGACAGATATTTTATTTTTATTTTTTTGGGCTGGAATGCCTCACTTGAATGCTCACAGAGGCCTGTTTGGTTTGGGTCAAGGGCTTATAATTCTGTGTGTGATTCTGACTTGCAAATCCACAACATGTCCTCAGTATTGGTGACCAGCATTCAGATGTATAGAATTCAGACATTCTCAGTAAGGCACCCAGTTCTTTTGCAGGTTTTATTCTATCTGTTGCTCTTTTGCTGAATCATCAGGGGTGATGGAGTCCTGTGGGAGTCATTTTTTTGCTTGGTAAAGTGCAGGGCAGGGTGCAGCGTCCACCTTTTTTCCCCTTATGTTCATATGAGGCGGTTGCAGGCGTCATCTTAATGAGATTAAGAAAAATGTGTCAACCACAATGCAAATCCTGTAAATGTCTTAACAAGCTTAGTCGACCCGGCCCAGCAATCCAGAGCACATAAATTAATTCAGAGAGGCCGCCTGCTTGTAAGTGCAAATACACAGACATAAACATTCATGTAAGCCAACACACACAGAAATAAATTATATTTTGATAAGCAGGGCAGAACGGAATTGACTTTTCCCACATTTTATGCACTGATATAGGTGGAAAATTTTGCAGAAACCATTTAAACATGGTAATGCACGGTGCTGAGAGTATTATAGTATATTGTCAGCTAATAAATAAGCCCACATGGAATCCACTGACTTTTTTGATTTTGGAGAACAATCTTTTGAACTTTGTATAACTCAATTTACTTCATTTCCCCTTTGCAGAGTTACTACACTTATACTGGCGGCAAAATGCATCTGATCTACAACACAACACCAAGTTTAAGAATGCGTAGATCTTTGTAATTGACATTGCAAAATCTGTGCAAATCAGTACAGCTATCAGCAGCTATGTGTTCTAGCAGGCCTGCTAATAAGCATTGCATGCACGCTCCAGCACATTGCAGTTTAAAAATGCACACATTTAATTACATTAGGTAACTTTTCAAAATGCTTCATAAGCAATTAGATGAAAACTAAAGCCTTTTATCCTAGAAGTGGCCTAATATATCTAATATATGAAGTTTAGCACACGCTGCTTCCTCTTTAGCAGGCTAATGCTTTTTTAGACAGCACCGCTTTAATTGCTTGTGTGATTAAATGGACTATAAAAAGATAAATATGTTAAAAAATCTGTAAAACAATTACTTTTTAACAATAACCAGGTGATATGTATATATATATATATGGCGAGAGAGCAACAGAAAATATTCGCAGTGAGAGCGCTAAAAAAGGCCAGGCATGTTTTATATTATGAAAGGAGTTACTTATATAAAGCTTATGGCTTTCATGTTGAAGCACAGCATTTGCAGGAATTGAAACAGAATACCGTTGCCAGTTCAATTTCAAATGCTCCGGGGTCATGCGGGCCACCCCAGCTGTTGTCCTCCGGTCCTCACAAAGTTATTGATACCAATGCTTGGGTAAGAGACCCCAGAAAAAAATACATGGTGAGAGTGATGAAAAAAAAGGTTGGGAAAGATCACACAGGAAAAAGCTGTGTTGCACAATGACTGCGGCGTTAATAATGCGAGCCAGGGCTCTAATGCGCACAGCACATCCAAAAGCCTTGTAGACGCATTAAAACAGCATGCAATTCACAGGAGCGCGTACGGACACATTATAACTGTTTACACTCATATATTTACTGTCATTTAATAGCGGCAGGTGATTTTGTGGGAAGAACAACAAACAAAATTCCTGTGCATGCCACAAAGATGATACAAAAACACAGACAGTAGAAGTCATGTTTTACAACGGTAATATAAATATGTCTTGATAAGTGTTTATTATCCCACTTGTATGGCTTATGCAGAGTCAGCAAATCCAAAGAGCAGAAAATGACAGTGTTTTTGACAGCATTTAAATGGCACAGTCTATGTATAGACAGTTTGCTTGCTCAGTATTACTTCTTTTAATGCTGTTCAGGCCAGACAGGGTCCTAATGTAAATCAAATATTGTGTACCGTAGTTACTTTATAAGTTACTTCATTACATCATGTTAATATAATTGTATAAATGTTCTGACCCGTGCTGATGTAGATGACACTAAGTCGAATCAAAGATACGCTGTTTTCTAAAGAAAAATCTGTCATCTACAATTACGCTCATCAACAACATTTACCTCAGCGGAGCATCTGTCGTCAAGTTTATTCAAGATTTTCAAAGTTTAATTTCAAAAGACAATTTAGTTCAATACAGTTTCATGGCAGGTGAAACAATTGTAATTAAAATAACTGGCAAGTTAATTTTGGACCTTGTGTTTATCCATTATTATTGGCATTCCATTTCTTTGAGAATTAGTGTCAGCAATACATGTTGGATCTAAGAATCAATCAAAATCTCTCTGAAAGAAAACATCACACAGACCAGTCATCTCCTGTAAGTGTTTGTTTCCAATCTCCTGCAGTGCTCCGGTTGTCCTAGTACAGACACAATTTTGAAAAACAAACTTTTGCCTCCTGGCTTTAAACTCACTGCAATCTGTCCGGTTGTAGAGCTGTTGATCTGTTGCTCAACCGGTCTGAGAGACCAAAAACATAAAAGGAAAAAGAAAACAACACAAAAGACATAGGAGAATTCCTGCAGTTTGATTTCATCCCATGCTATGGCTGAATGGTCATGGTTTTGTGGTGTCTCCGGTGGCTAAATCGAGATGCATTGTTTTCCTGCGAGGGTCGTGAACTTGCATTGGCGGTGTAGCGACAGCGTCCGTGTTGGTTTTGTAAGAGGGATGAGTTATCAGCAGTTCACTCAAACACCCTGACCACTCACACAACAGAGTGTGTTTACAGAGAAACACTGCACTTCCTAAGGGCCCTGTGGCTGCAACAACTCCTGTGTGTGTTCCTGTGGGGGGGGGATACACTTATTTATACACACCCACACAATATACTATAAATGTAATCTCAGGATAAATATGTTCAGTTTAATTAAAAAATGAATTGTTTCTACTGGCTGTCATTTCCACACACCTCATCATCTGGAGGTCTTCACACACAGTCAACAGTTAAAATGCCCATATTTACTTACAGCTCACCACCTGACTGACCATCTGTAGCAAGCTAGTCAATTCTATAATAATGTTATGACTGTAATTCTAAGAAAATTGCCATCAGGTTGATGATAGCAGGCTGGAAAAACACAGTACACCACATAAAGATTAATGGTCTCTCCTTTGCCAATTCATGACAGAAAATAAAAAAGTCTTAGGAAAAATAAATTTACAAAACTGTATTCTTGCCATTTTATCATCCAGTTTCCTGAGGAATCTTCCTGAGAATGTTTTTAGTTTTGAGAGGTTAGTTTTAGTTTTTTAAAGTTCCCCTCTATCCTACACTCTTATTGGCTGCTTTTCTTCATTATTTTCTTTATAAAAATTGTAATTAAGAAAAATTGTAACAGTAGTTGATATGTTGACGCAATTATATTCCTGTATATATTTTGTATATTTTTAATAATAATTTTAACAATTAAGCAAACGGCTTCAGATGAAAAGATTGTTTAGATGATAAACAATTCAGTTTTGAAGTTATACTATAAGTATATATGCTGTACAGTATACACCTAATTTGTGTTGTAATTGCACTTTTTTATTGTAACAGTTGTGGCTAACATAATGCTGAAAATGAATGCAATGAGAAAATGTAACCACACAAATTCCTTTACAAAACAAAATTAAATATATTAACTCAACTTGGACCGGATTGTAGAGATTGTGAAGAATATATAGCATCACAGATATATAGAGAGCGGTCTGCCTCAGTGTGAATATATATATGCCTACCCTGAAGACAAAATCTATAGTTCAGAAAAACCATTCATACACAAGCACTCTTTCTGTCACTTTCTCCTTTTGTCTAGTGCACATACACACACACACACACACACACACACACACACACATACATTACTGACCCATATGGATTCAGTTTAAAGAGAGTCAATACAATGTACATTACACAGTTACCTACAGCTCTTTGTGAGAATAAGCATTTGTGGCAGGGGGAAACATTACTTCAAAGACAGTACAATCAGTGTGCATCAAGTTCTACAAAGACACAGCAGTCGACATCAACTGCATACTGCAGCTCCAGAGCCAGTCAGCTCACAATGCAACTCCCCATGGTAGGTCCTGTGATTCAGAATTGAACTGGAAATGTTTTTTTGATCAGGTAACAGGGCTTTGTAATGGAAGATTAAGTAGATTGGAAACGCTGCAGTCTTTAGACAGCAAAAGAAAGTTCATTATTTGGACCGCAAGTTGATTTCAGAGCGTTAAGAGAGCCACAGATGAGGCCCAGGAAGGAAATGGTGATGAATGTGGACAGGTTAAAGGTCTTCAGGAAACATCAAATCATCTGTGCAATCAGCATGCTAATTTATGGCCATAATTAAGTGCACAAGCATAGTATTTTTCTTTTTATATATATGATGTACCGGTTGTCCAACAGCTGGTAGGTCCATTATTGAGTTGACTGTTTTTTTAAAAAAAATTCTCTCTATTTAATTTTTGTTTGTTTTAATATTTTTGTGGCTAATTAGCATGCTAACAACATGCTGTGCTTTTGCTAAAACATGCTAAACAGTTCGCACTTTTTAAAATTCATTCTATTTAAAGCATCGCCACTGTAATCATATACATGCTCACAAGCGTTCTTTTGTCGATGCTGTTTAATGAGTCTCTTGTGCAGTGTTTCGCAATTTTAAAATGTTTGTGTTAAATGTACGAAAAAACTACTTTATTGCGTGGCGAAGCATGCAGTGTACACATATGGTAACATAAGCATTTCACCATGTAGAAGAAGCATTTGAAGAGCAAATATATAAGTAGCACTTTTAGTTGGTGTTCCTCGGTGTGTACTTAACTGAAGTACACATGCAAACTAATCTCCATGCAGTGTATACATAGCAGCACCGGCCAATAGACCGAGTGCTCTTATCTCAGTAAACCCGGTGTGAATGAGAAGCAGCTGCGTTCTGTTAGCACATGACTGAAGATCACTCACACCCCACACCCCCGCTAGACTGGACATATTACAAGCAGACCCTGCTAGAAGCTCTAAGCCCGGTCTGGACACTGATTAAAGCTTCATTCGTTTTATTTCTGTCCAGTGGTGGGGTCAAATAACCCTCTGGTCGTTCCATCAGAGTGGGCCATATTCAGCTCTGGCCCCCGGACAAGCCCCTGTTGCCCCTATACCAAAAGCTCACCCTCTTGTCAGCGGCCTGGCGTTCTGGCTCGCTGTTAAAGAATAAGTCGTTTCCTTTTCCTGTCACCTAGAGGGGAAAAATTGGGGATCTGGGTAAAGTTAATTGCTGCTTGTAAAGCAGTTTGAAATGTGCGCCATTACGGCAGCGATGTTGTAAAGCAGTGCCGGCGTGGTAATGGCATTAAACATGCTTTGTTACACTAACACACCATCATTAAAGTGCACTCTCTCCACAGTGGTGCTCTCCAGCGCCGGGCTTTGACTGACAGAGTGACAGTTTCACGAGCTGCGAGCAAACGGCTCGCACAATGGGCCACGTTAAACCAGACTGCGTAATCGTACGTTAACAAGCCACTTTTATTCCACCCCACACTGATGTTTGACGTCCGTCTACACACTGGACTCATGTGTTGAGAATTGCTTATTCAAATAAGTATAAACATTAGAATTTGGATATGGCTATTTCGGATATTTCGTCGTCACTTGGATTATTTGAACAGAGCGTGCATCTGCTCATGATATTTTGGCCTCATGAATTGAGGGCGGGAGAGAAGGTGTGTTTCCCTCTGCACTCTTAAATTGCCCTCTCATTTTAAATTGCCCTCTCACATCAAGTTTCCTACCCGAGAACTGAAAACAGTCGTGCCCCTACCAGTGTTAGCAGAAGAGGCCAATAATGTCGGTACTGGAAGCAAATTTGGTGAGTAAGTCTGAGACGGTGAAGGAGAAAAAGCCTGCAGCCATCTGTGCAAAGTATGAGCTCTCTTGCAGTACTTCAGCAAGTTATTTGCAATGGAAAAGGCCAGAAGGTTTCATTTACAATGCAGTTTTTGCATACTGGCATTCTTATGCATGCTGATTACGGTTAATTTTGAAATGGCTCCATGTCAGATTTTGGTTCATGTGAATAACAAACATTTTGGCCTCTGGTTAAATGAATGATATGGGCTTTATGAGCATCTCCTCTGGACAAAGAGAGATCACAGCAACCACTGCCATTACCACTCTAGATATATTGAAAGGGACATTGAAACGATGAAGTTGAGTCCTTCAGACTTAGTGGTAAGACTGTTATGAGTTTTTCAGTGGTTGATTCTCAAAATATTTCATTTGGTCCACACAATCATAAATATGTGGTTTCA
>JAZGTI010010957.1:0-17144 GCA_036877585.1 Botia kubotai
CTCGTTGGGATGGAACCACCAGGCGACGTTCGTTAGCAGAATGCAAATTCCTGGTGGGCACATAAGTGTGCTATAATTTAAAATATAGCACAAAAAAATGGAAAATTATGAAACGTTTAAACGCAGAATACAGCATACATGGTATTATTGCAAATTTTATGTTCATTGTGTAAAATGAAACAGTTCATTATAAGACTTATATTAGTAAAATTAATTAGGGACACTAAGACACTGTCATTGCATATGAAGGCTCATACCTCAGTGGTTTATGAGAGAGTATTGTATACTACAAAAACATTATATACTTCTGAGACTATGTGATAATTATTTAATCAATTGACATGATAGATGACATCCTGTATCATATTAAGTAATATATATTATTCCAGCTTACATGGAGATTGTGCTTACAAAGATAAAGATTTACAGAACAGGAGTATAAGGGAATTGTGATAAAATATCTATACATTGCATAATGAAAGAAAATTGGAGAAAAAACAATGAAGCAGATCTACATTGTATTACAAAACAGAAACATTTAAAAAACATATATATATACACAAGAAAGCTTTTAAATTAAATGTAATACAATTTTTATGAAGAAAATAAATGTAGCTAGTTTTAAAAAAAAAAATTTGCTTGATGTTTTAAAATTTTGCTACATTTAAACTAGTGTTTGCAGTCTAAACTATAGCCTTTTAAATGCAAATAACTGGAATGATAGTGATAGATAGCGCCTCCATCACTCAGGTCAGATTTCTAATCAGAGTATTTGTTTTAGGTGATGGCTTCATGTGTTTCGGAAATGCTTCACCTGAATTCTCTTGCTTTTGTCACCCACCTGAGGGCCGGACCTGCATCTTGCATCAACTTTGACCTCAAGGTGAATGCAAGTGTGAAATGAGTGTTAAAGGGGTTTTATATAAAGAATATATAATTTACTTAGACTTATTTCACACAAAGGAATCCATAATAAAATCCTATAATAAAATATTATAATGCAGGATTAATGATGTTTTTTTAAATAAAAAAAGTCTTTAAAGCAGTCTTTAAAATTGTTTTAATTAAAACCAACTTGGTGTTTGTTTGAAACAACTTGTTTGTTTGATGCATCAACAAAAACTACACTTTGAAATGTGTGACTGCTTTGTTTGTAATTTTGTTTTAAGAGATGTATCTTTATTTATTTTTTTATTTTAAATTCATAATTCACTGAAGTTGTATGAAACAATAACAATAATAACTAAAAGCAGACATATTTATCTGAATTTGTTAGTAATAATTTTACTGACAGCAGCAACCATTCACTCCCTTAAAGTACACTTTGCACTCATAAAACCTGGTGTTGATTTGATTTGTCAAATGTTCTTAAATGTCAAAGTAAATAAATAATTTGCAATACTTTGTAATTTGAAAATTTGGGTAAATAAATGAATGACAGTATATGAGTCATAATTAATCTTAATGTAGAGGTACCATTAAAATACAACACAGTAAGGAAAGGTGTAACTGTAGAACTCTTATGGTGTATCAGTGTAACAGCCCTGCAGTGCTGAAATGGTCACATTACCACAACCCTCACCACCCCACCACCCATTTCTCTCAAAGCTCCGAGGCCAACACTACACCCCCTGCATTTAACATTCTCTTTATTTAAACAAAGTGTTGTGATACCTTGGTATTCGTTAGTTTTCATTGCTTCCTAGTTTTCCTTCCAGCTACATTCATATTTGGATGAATTTTGGCATCTGTGGTCACATCTCAAGTACTATTTTTGATAAAAGGATACACACTTACATAACAGTTTTTTTCATTGTATATTCATATTCATATCTGTGACAAAGCAGAGATGTCAGACCCTGACAAACCGACAAACCCAAGTTCCATCGACTTGGCACAAGGCACAATGCCATGCATTCTACGTTTTCCCAGGTTTACACAGAATATTATTATAGCGAGTTGACCATGGGGTCAGTCTAGGAGCAGCTCATGAAAACAAACAATTAATTTGGCATGGAGGTGTAATAGGATGATCTCCCAGCAGGGCTGGATCTATTGTTCAGCTGGAATTAACCGTGGCAGGTCATGTGTCACTGGGCGCTGACCTCGGTCCATTCACTAGCCCACACTTGCATTGGCCATAGCCCGGCAAGAGGTCAAACACAGTTACAAGCCAACCAAACACCCCTCCCAACACAATCCTTTCCAGTTGCTGCCCACTTCTGACTGACACAGCTTTTGCCAAACAAAGGCACTGCATTATGGGATATGTGGCGGCATCTAGGATATCAGCATGTGTGCTACACTGCGCTGCTGTCCACACAAGGCTCATTTCTTTTTGTGCTATGGAGGACAGCAATCAATAGTCACATAATCAAGTGAATCATAATTTTTGAAGGTGTTTTTACTGAAGACAAAGTCAGTTTTAACATTTGCTGTGACATATCCACCACCCCAGCTAACAAGAAACCGCAGAACATAAAATGTTACGTTAATGTTAGTGGTACTTTTTTCACTTTAACTATCATATGATAAACTTTTTAACTATAATATATATCAAAAAGGTTATTCTTAAGTTGTTAGTGGAACATTTTAAAAATTATTACCAAGCATTCAAGAGCATCTTTAACACTTTAACATTTTGTTACTTAATGGAAATGTTAGGGAAACATTCTGACAGCCTAAAATTGTTAGCTGGAACAAGCCACTCACCAGGACCTCACAAGCCACTGTTGCTGACTTAATTTGATGTCGGTCATCCTGGGCAGGTGTCGCTCTGGTACATATGGGGGACAGTCAGAAATGGCTGGCGTGTTACTCTTCCTTACAGATGTGCAGTGGAGCTGCAGCGTTTTGACAAACATCTGATACTATAGCCTTAGGCTGCAGATACTACAGAAACGTGTTGCACGTTTGACAGACATATATGCAAAGCTGACATTCATGCTTATAATCCTTTTTTTGCCTACATCTGTGATGTGACTGTTAGCATTTGTGTCCATCTGTTATCCAGGGCATTTCACTGGTATTTTATGCATATTTAAACACGAGCAAACAGTTGTAGGTTGATGTTTCTTGTTACAAGTTCTCTGCTATGAGCTTCAGACTTCGGGAGACCCGACTCTGTGAATTAAAACTTCAATCCCCCATGTAATGCTCAATTTCATCCATGACCTGACATTATACAGATGAGTGAGGAACATAGATCTCTGAGCTTTTGGGCTGCAATAGAGGAAGGGGACTGAACCTGTTGTTCATCTTGTCTCTTTACATGTGAGAAGAGCAGGGAGAGTTTTGAAAAATTCTTTGAGACACCTTCATTTTACAAAAAGATAACAAGGTGGCAGCAGTTAAAGTATCTGTGCCACAAAAGGTTTGGTTGGCTCTCCTTTGATTGTCATTAAATCAGACATGAAGGAGAGGTAGAAACCTCAAACTCTATAAATGTAGGCACTAATAAACACTTTTAAATAACTCTTATAGCTGAGAAGTTTCAGGCTGTTTTCACACTGAGTTAGTTTGTCTAACTGCAGCAGTTTGTCGCTGCAAATACCAACAATTGTTTTCCATTGTAGCTTGGTAACAACTTCTGTCAAAATTTAACTTTGTTAAATCTGTAATACGTTGATGCTTTTATAGCACTAGACACTTATAGGCGCATTAAAGGGTTCATTGCACTGATGCCATAAAAGAGCCAGTTTTTTTTTTTAGTTCACCAAGTAAACCAAATTTGGCAAGAGAATGTCATCCGATGTGCCGGCACCACTGTTTTGATAGCCAGACCGGAAGAATTGATACGCTGATTCGATCTCCAGCACTTCTGGATATCAGTTCCGCTGTGATAAAGGTCTATTCATTTTCTAATGCATTTCTACAGGGTGGGTGAAAAGTAACTAGGCATTATAAAAATTGGCTATAGAACTTGTAGTATCACTGGAGTCAGGATGAAAACAGTGTCTAAATAGACGATAGTAAATAAGATTTCATATTTCCCATGTTGATAGTACAGCCATCAGCCGTGAGAGGTTCTCAGGAATATCGCAAACGACTTCGTTAAGAAAGCTGGCCGTTTGAGGAAACTGGTTGACGCCACTGGTACTTATGTTAAAATGTATTTGTTTCAATAAATTTGTATTAAGAATATGGACTTTTTTTTCAATTTTTAATGCCTAGTTACTTTTCACCCACCCTGTATAGCCTAGCATTTTTTACAACTTTGCATTGTTGCAAAAGCAACTTTGCAGAAAATACATTGTAGAACAATGGGTGGAGACATATTAAAATAGTGTAGAAATACAAAAAAAACAAAAACAGGTAAATTTTAAAGTAAATAGAATAAATGGTATTATTGCTAATCTTTGTGTACATTATCAATACAATAAAAATAATTGCTTGTTGACTAACACACTAAACAACAGCGAGAGTTCACTGAAAGTGTCATTTCATTTAACAGAATGAAGGGGCCACTATAAACTGATTCATGCATCCTTTCATTGGTGTGATGACTGGGCATATTCTTACTTGGGACGACAGTGCAGACTTCATAAGAGCCCACACAGGATGACTGTCTGCTGTTGACTGAGAAATTGTTTCGCATTTTCCGTCACAGCAGCAATCTGTAATGACAGAGACATATTGTTTTCATTGCAGATCTGAGGTTTTGTTTTTGTAACAGTAATGCTTTTGAATGACAGTAATGAAGGCTTCTTTTAGGGTTTGGTGCTGGACACAGACACTTTGGATTGTTTGATTTTTTTAGTCATTTTAATGATATGACATTAATATTTTAAGTAAAGCATGAAAATAATGTGGTGTAACCTTTGTTGGTAGGTCAAGGTATCTTTCAAAATTAGAATTGTTGCCTTTTCCCTGGAGACAGTCAAATCAGTTGCTTAGTCATGGGATGTCATGGGATTCTTTGTAGTCACTTTCCCTCTGGTATGTCCATACAAACTGTATAAATGGAACATATCTGGACTCTGATGTAGTAATTTAAATTTACAATGGACAACAGCGACAAGTCATCTACATAGAGTACAGAGCTGAAGAGCAACTAACTGCAAATTGAGTCAATTGTTTTCTAATTTCAAGCTAAATCTAACAACATTCTTTTTACAGTAGTTCTGATGTTTTCAAAACAATGTAGCTTTTCCAGTAACAAACTATTGGTAAGTAGTGGTTTTATCTAAGTTTGTTTCAGATTAATTAAATGGTTCTTTTCTCTAAACAGTTCATGGTAGTTTTTTAATTCAATATAAATGCAAGTGCTCAGAAAAATAAAAATGCTTCTAATAAAATGCAAAAGAAGCTGTAACTGAAATACTTTGCAGCCTAGCCAACTATACCACAATTCTGTACAGTGTTGTACTTCATATAAAAGTTTAGATTGAACTGATCTGACAAAGCTTCATTTATGACTGCTGTTGGATTGGGACACATTGACCAAGGTTATCAAGTGTGAATTTGGTCATAACTCTGTTGTCCACTAACGCAATGTTTTTACGCCACATATTTTCAGTTGATTTCCAAGTTGGAGTCGTGACTCTTTTTTTAAACTCAGAGACACAAGACCGGAGCCAAGCATAAAGATAAAGCCAAAATCTTAAAGACAGTCATGGAAGTGATTTGACGAAAATATTGGTCACACAACTTCCAATGTCTCTAGTTCTCATCCCATTAAATCAGAAACTCTCTCATAGGGTAATATTCTTGGAATAACAATAAATGTACTGAAAAAGGCAGTTTCTTTTATAAAGCTGTAATGAACATCTCAATAAAATAAATTCTTATTCGATCATAGACTAAGAACAACAGCAGATGTGATGTCATAAAACAGTGTGATGTCAGAAAGCACATGGCCAATGTAAACAACCAAAGGCCATGTGGTTCCACAAACGACAAAGACCCAGAGCATGAGTCCAGATCGTGACTCCAAGAAACAAGAACCAAGACATCATGCTCTGGCATCATGCTCTGACATAAAACACAGAGAATGTCAGCATTCTGGCAAGGGAACTAGGAAAACTCAAGGCAAGAATCCAGGACACATGTCACCTTACTCTTAATAAAAAATAAGTATTAGCAGTTGCTTTGTTGCTGTGAATCGCTGTGGATGTAACTGTCCCTTAGGAGAACTGTGATTGTGAGAACTTCAGCCTTGTGTGCATTAACTTACATACACATTAAAGACGCTTGCGGTTAAACTGCATGTTAATTTGACCTAAAACTTTTAGGTCCATTATAGAGGAATGTTGCATGGATCTCACATGGAATGTGAGACCATGCCGGGAAAACCATCCTTCCCTGTTGTTCACCCACGCCATCCTTAAGCTCCCATTCATGGAATCTTTCTAATGATAGTGGAAACGTCAGCTATAATACACTTGTAGAAAAGAATAGAAACAGGGTGTCATACAAAGAGCTTTTATATGGCATGCCTAGTATTTTCTCCACACTTGTATTCCAGATGCTTTATGACTTGAGTAGTGGATCCTTGCACACATTTTCACATGTGAAAAGGTCACAGTTTGCTTGGGGATTATTTTTAGTAAGACAGCCTGCATGACTTGTTGTATAGGTGAGTGGTGTGTTACCTTTGTAACTATTTAAGATAACAAACAAGCATGGGCTAATTCCTTATTTGCATATTCATATGGTATTTTTATACTATGGTACCGTCAAGTACTTAAATTATAAAAAGCTAATAAAAAAACCATGATATACTGTTTGTCCAAGTACATGAAGTTTTCTTTTGCGCTGTTTCAAGTGTTAATAAGTTATGCACTAAAGTAAACACATTAATAGTTATGTATGCCTTAACAGACCACTAATAATAAATACATGAGGGCATATAGAGGGCATATAGATGAATGGAAAGTAAAGCTACACGTTCTGCAGTCATTCAGGTAAGCAAAAGCTTGTGTCTTTAAGACAGTCTGTGTCTTCCATCGTCAACTGCAAACTTGACCTTAAACTGTCACAAAGTCGCCATAAATGGTTACACAGGAATCATTTTAATCAAGTCACTCTCTAGAGATGCAAATAATTTTAATTATTATTATTTATTAATAAACAAATTGCTCTGACCTCAATGAAAATATCCATGTGACTCTTACTGTACAGGACTCATTGTTTGAGAGCAAGTGAATGTGTGAATGCAGGTAATGAAATTCCCTTCCAGTGATCTTCCAGCTACAAAGAGAGAGAGGTGATCTCAGGTGCAGCATGAGCTGGACATGATCAGTCAAACACAGACAGCTCCCCCAGGACAGAATCTAAAGGTCCATTCACCTGTCTCACACACTACATCAAGACACAGTATCATTATTTATTCCCTGTAAGCTTCAGGACAGTTTCTTACACAACAGTCTGACACAACGTCAGCAAAATTATGCTACCATCAGTTTATGTGAGGCAGCCAGCTTGAAGGTAACATTTTAAACATCTTTTACAATCTGTTACATTTTCAAAGATGCCCATGGTTAAGGGGTGAAACGATGTTTTGTTGTGGATGGAAGTGAGACCCAGTTTGGTCCGAGTGAATGGCTGGATTTTCAAAACAGTCAGTCCCATGAGTGTTTCATGCTCATTTAGTTCACCGGTGCTGACAGATGAGCATGGAAATGGGCCAGGTAGTGCAAGAGAGAGAAAGAGAGAGAGAGGACAAATCTTCTTATCTCTTTAGATTTCTCTTGCCACCCACGTCATTTCTGGGTTGTTTGGAATAGAATACTAGCAGCACTGACTATTTCTGCATTATATAGCATTTTTAATGCAAACAGTATGCATGGAACAGCTGGATAACAACAGAGAACACAGTGTGAGTCACTGTAGCCCACAATGCAATGAACTTAATCTTCCATTTTCAGTGTGAAAATTCCATTTTTCATGAGTGAACCAGAAGATTTTTTAAAATTTTCATTAGACTAGAAAACATTTAAACACAAATTTAGAAACATGACACAACCTCTTTCTGGAAACATCACGCAACAGGGTGATGTAATTTAACAACAAATTATATTATTTTAAGTCTTCTACCTACAACTTTTAAAAAATATACAATTATACAATTTACAGTAAATTCTACACTATCATAGTCTTCCATTTTGAATATTGCAGTTTTTCTCTTTTGGTTGCTGACTAATTCTCTCCACTTCTCCAACAGAGACATAGAAGTACTAACTGGGAAGCTACCTGGAAAACCTGTTTTGGAAGGTGTTTTGGAAAGCTTTGGTTCTTGCATGCCTGTTGTTACCTGTTTCAGATAAACAAACCCCATGGCAGACCAAGCAGGAGTTTGCGGGTGCACACCACACTCGCACACTAAGCAAACTATCACCAGGTGTGCATGCACAGAGCTGATCTTCAGTCAGCGTCCTGTCATGCACATGATGTTTATCCAATTTGTCAAGATAATCTTTCCTCAAACATGGCCTCTTGGCGCACACAAACCACAAGGCTGAAACACAAACTGTGTTTTCTTGAGAAAATGTATATCTTTCTTAATAATCCTAAAGCTGATGACTTTTATAATGAATCTTTTCATGTGCTATGGTCTGGATTATTTTTAAACAGATTTCAGTGGAATATTTATGTTTCATGATTCACAAACTTTATATTTAGAGAGGGATTTATCAGCTGATTTTATCTTAAATTTTAAGTATTATAATACAAGCCTCTTTAATGATGCATGCTGTAATTACACAGCTGTGGCACATATACATTTTAACTCTGTGACAACATCTATGAACTTCATGTGAAGTATTTTAAGACTTTAGACGGGCTAAAGATGACAGTCTTGGAAATGAAATTATCTAAGCGACTGGTAAGTCTGTAGTTGAGCAGGACTAAGATTATGAAACAATAAATTAACCTAAAATGTACAGTATTTCCATGGAAAATCAATAGTGTTTATCAATAACTTAAGGCAATGTTAGCACACAAACAGCTTAAAAGCACCATAAAATGTAGATCTTTAAACAATTACATGAAAACTTAGGAGCAAACAGAACCTTAAAAGTGATAAGAATTCAGAGTCAACAGAGAATTCCAACTAATGGATAATTCACAGGACTAAACTGACTGACCAAACAACACTTGCCTTCGTACAGTGAGGGGAAAATTATTTGATCCCCTGCTGATTTGTTACATTTGCCCACTGACAAAGAAATGATCAGTCTATAATTTTAATGGTATGTTTATTTTAACAGTGAGAGACAGAATAACAACAAAATAATCCAGAAAAACACATTTAAAAAATGTTATAAATTGATTTGCATTTTAACGAGTGAAGTATTTGATCCCCTATCAATCAGCAAGATCTCTGACTCCCAGGTGTCTTTTATACAGGTAACAGGCTGAGATTCTCTCAGATTGTTACCTGTATAAAAGGTATACAATTTGTATAAAATTTGGTACAATATTTCTATCAACCAGGTTGTAGAATAAGGTTTAGGGTCAATGTTATATTTAGAGCTTGGTGTAGGGCCTGTATACCATTCATATCAACTATGGTTAGGAGTAGAACACCCTCTTGTTTTGTGAACACCCTCATGGAGAACACCACCACTCTAGATAGCACAGAGTGGAGAAACTGTTCCAGCCACCCACTTACACTACCTTTACTGACAGACCATGATTAAACAAGCCAACCCTCACTAACTCCTGTCTTTTAACTACAGAGCTTGGCCATCAGGAATGTTTTTGCATATGTAGTCATTTAATCTAAGAAATCACCTTGCCTGACAAAAATAATCTAGTGACAAGATGCTACCTGATTCTTGTGGGCCAATTTCATTACTGTGTGACAATTCTTATGGTTAAGTTGTTTCATATGTATTGTACATCTTAGAAGCACAGTTTGTGAGCTAGTAAGATGCTGTCTTTAAAAAAACTGCTTGGTCAACTGTCTTTAAAGATGGCCAAAATACAACCTCAGCAGTGACATTTACTTTTCATGATGCATGGCATACAAAAACAGAGTGCAGGGATTCTGGGATTGTTTTGTCCATGAAGGTTTGTCTTAGGCCAAAGCAAGTGCTCCAAAACCAAGTGAGCTGCGTATAGAGGCATCTTCTCAAAGATGTCAATTTTGTTGTCAAAGTAGATTATTCCAAATCAGTCAATTATGAGATTACAGTTCAATTAGGATATTGCCATAGAAGGCAGCTGCCTATTGACAGTAACAGTAAGGCCACTTACTAGGTTTTAGAACAGAGTTGTGGTGTCTTTTAAAGGAGCATAATTATGCTGAATATTTAATTCTGTGCATTTAAACAATTTGTTCTTGTTTAAGCAGAACAGTTATTGGCATTTTTTAATGTCATAAAATTATGCCATTTTCCTTTTGGAAACTTTGCAAACTTATGATACCTTAAAATGTTGTTACACTAGGCAACATACATGGTTTTTGAACAGAGCTAATATCCGCACCTTATGTCATGCTCATATGAGCCAACATCCTTAAAGATATTAGACAAAAAGCTCTGGTATAGTTGACTGATAAGGTGTTGAAATCAAGTCATGCGAACTGCACACAGACAGATATTATTTAAACAAAGCATTTATGGGTGTATTTTAGAGAACTGTAGATGTCACGCAGGAAGGCAGCTGTGACAAGTAACTGCCCTATAAAATTTATCATAAATATATATACATTATATATATTTATGTGTATATATATATATATATATATATATATCAGTCATTTTTTCATAATGCCTTCTGCTGAAATCTGTGCCCGGTACCGACCATTAAAAAGATGAACTCCAGGACTTGATTATATTGATGTTAATCGCTGTAAGATGGCCATAAAGGATTGGCCTTTCACTTTTCCTTAATTCTGGTGCAGATCTTATCTGTTTGACAGGTCTTGTCAGGGCAGGGTGTACACCAGTGTGTCCTGCTACCTAATTAGCTGGAAAGTGGACTTGTCTATTGGCGGGAAATTTTGGGAAGAAAATTAACCTACTGCTGACCTGCTGTTGTTTTAGAATTGTTATTATAATTGATAATAAATGGGATTAATTAAATCCCAATTCAGTTCAATTCTGATCTAATATGATTTTTTTTATTCATATTTTTCTAATTTACTGTCATTGTGCAGTGTACAAGTACAGAAACACAATAAAATTTGACATTCTTTTAGCAAAAGCAACTTCAAGCATGGCCTTGCCATGCCAATTAATTTCATAAATGAATAAAATACTGATAGCACAAATACAACACAAACTTACACTGCAATGGTACAGTATATTAACAACAAAAATAATTAGTTTTAAAAGTACAGTCTCACAAATTGTATTTCATTTAAAACAAATGAACATGCATATAATGTAATATAGTCTGTTACATGTGAATCAACAAGTTGAACTCTGGCACACCTCCCAGGGCGCAAACGGCTGTGCAAATGCGTAGTGAGTGTCTGCAGACGGCTGATTCCAGCTGCAAGGTGACCAGCACAGGCACGGGTGAGTCTTAGACAAAGAAGCTGTCAGCGCACATCAACGGGACTGAGGGTTTCTGACAGGCTGCACCAGTGACACACTCACACACAGATGCCCTGTGACAGCTTTCTGCTGGGGTAAAGCTGCCCCCCACCCCTTCCCGTCCCCTTCACTTACTGCAACTGTATTCAGACACAATGGCGAGTAGATGGATGTTCCAGAGCAGATCCAGCCACTAGTCTTGAACCATGCTTATGACATCAGTCAGTGATGCATGCTGTGGACAGCTGGAATTTAAATCTTTGTTTAACAGCTCGCAAACTTTAGAAGGATGGGGTGGTCTTTTACATTTACATGTGGTGGGAACAACACAATTCAATATGTTAACTTTTTCAAAGCCCATATTTTACATTTTGCAGCAATTTTGCAGCATAGCATTAGCCCAAGTGTGTTTATCAAGGTGGGCCAAGTTGCTGCATGCTGAATCAGTGTTGATCAAGGAAGTCTGTAATACCTGTTGAGAGCATCCATTAACATCCCCAGTAATGTCAATGGCAGCATGAGATCCCCCCAGAAATATGCAAGCTACTCGCTGCCATGTTCCTTTACATCTTTGGCTTTATAGAAACTTGAACTTAAAGTGTCCAATTTGGTGACCAAAAGTGGTAACCAATAGATAGCTGTTTACTATATTCAAACAAAGCACCAAATATCATTGTCTTTCCTGTAATCAACCTGCTACTTTACTATGTTTTACTTAAATATAACAAACATCCCTATGAACGGTATCATCTTAATTTCATCTAATGTTACATTTACATTTACATTGTTCTGTAAAATGTTATCTTCTTTCTAAGCGCCATCTCCATGTAAACTGGAATCTTGTTTAAGATGATACCTGTCATCTATCATGTTAATTGACTCAATGTTGCATAGTCCCACTGAGGCTCCCGCTTTGCCTCCTCCGCGCCACCAGAGGAAACCCTCTCCTGAGTACTAATATCAATTCGGACTACATTTTCCATGGGCCCCGTATCTGGGGCTGATCACTTCATGTTTGGTACACCTGATTCCACCTACTTGCTATAAATACAGTAGAACAATAAATTCTTCCACTAAAGATTCTTTTATCAAAAACCTACCTGCAGTGTCTTTATTCCCTAACATAATGGATGACTCTGAAAACTTTGACAGCACAACAGGATGACTAGCAACGTTCTACTATTAAATTCAGATAAAACAGAAGTTTTACTTATTGGACAAAAACCCTCCACACGGAGCAACATAGAACACTGCCTTACTCTGGATGGATGCTCTATAAAGCCTGCTTCATTAGCCAAAAATCTGGGTGTCATTTTTGATAAAAAAATTTCCTTTGAAAGCCATATTTCCAATATTTGTAAAACTGTGTTTTTTCATCTTAAAAATATATCAAAACTACAACACATGCTCTCGAAGTCAGACACTGAAAAATTAATTAATGACATCAAGACTCGATTATTGCAATGCCCTACTTGGTGGCTGCCCTGCAAGATTAATCCAAAAACTCCAGATGGTTCATAATGCAGCAGCCAGAGTTCTCACGAGAACAAACAAGTATGACCATATAAGCCCAGTTTTGTCAACTCTGCACTGCCTGCCTATCAAGCATCATATAAATTTCTCGTATTTGGTACCCAAACTTTGGAATAGTCTTCCCATTGTCTTTCATTCCCCAAGGTCCTGTAGTCAGCTGGATCCAAACACTGAGACCAGATGGTGGGGGACTGGATGAAATGACCCTGAGACAGATCATTAGGATTTGATAGAATTCTTTAGTAAACCTACCGTTATTTACATGACAACGTTTTACTTTATTTTGTTCCCTGCTTAGTCACAGCAGTATAATGTTATGACTGCAATTAGTAATATTATGCCTCACTGCTTTTTGTTGGCATGATCTCTCAGTGCCAGACATATTATCAAATATAATTGGAACCATCAGTTTTTCATCAATAATTAACTATAACTCATCAAAATCAACTCTGGCATGTTAAAGCTGCAATCTGTAACTGTTTTAGATACGAACAGAGGACATCTGGCCCTCCTGGTCGAGCCTGGCTTCTCCCAAGGTTTTTTTCTCCATCTATACATAATTGGAGTTTTGATTCCTTGCCAATGTCACCCTGTTGGCTGGCTTGCTGCGAGACTGCTGACGTCTAACTTAGCCTAGGGCTTTGTAAATTGTAAACGTCTAATATTTTATTGTGTATATTTTATGTATCTATGTATGTATGTATGCTACTTTTGCATGTTATGTAATTATTCTTTGTTTCTCTATGTAAAGCTGCTTTGAAGCAATGTAACATTGTAAAAAGTGCTATATAAATAAAATTGAATTGAAATAGATTTGAATTTTTAGAGACATGCTAGAGAAGTTGGTAATCGTTTACATAGACGATATTCTAATTTATTCAGAGTTGCTCGAGGAACAGATTAACCATGTTAGAAACGTCCTAGGCCGTTTAATCGAGAATCGTCTGTTTGTAAAAGGTGAAAAATGTGAATTTCATAGAACCAGCACCTCCTTCTTGGGCTATATCTTTAGCCAGGAGGGAGTCGCTATGGACGAAATAAAAGTCTGTGCAGGTACTTAATGGCGGTGAAGGAGTTTTAACATTTTCTGGGCTTTGCCAACATCACTGTTTTATTAGGGGGTTCAGTTTTGTGGCCTCAGGCAGATTAGTCTGCGACGATGAAGCAGCCAAGGCGTTCACAGAACTCAAGGCCTGATTCACATCTGCTCCAATTTTACGCCATTTCAACCCTGAACTACCATTTATAGTGGAAGTCGACGCTTCCAATCATGGTGTGGGTGCCGTATTATCACAATGACACGGCACACCTCCCAAAATGTATCCACGCAAATGTATCCATACTTTTCTCGCAAACTATCCTCCGCTGAACGCAATTATGATGTGGGTAACCGTGAGCTATTAGCTATTAAGCTAGCACTCTTGGAATGGCGAACTTGAGCCACCGCTAAGCGCCTTAATCCCGGCCAGGTCCGTTGGTCATTGTTCTTTACTGATTTTAATTTCTCGGTAACATATTGCCAGGCTCTAAAAACACTAAAGCTGATGCTTTATTCAAACAATTTGAGGCTACACATGTTACTTCCCTTCCTGAGAGTATTATCCCTGAGAAAATCCTAGTTGCTCCAGTCCAGTGGGATTTGCAAACTGAAATTCGTAATGCTAACAAGCTCCAGCCCCCACCTCCCGAATGTCCAGAGAACCTCACATTTGTTCCCGAACCGTTAAGAAAGCGGGTACTCACTCAGGTTAACGAAAACCCAAGCTCAGGCCATCCAGGTATCAACTCCACAGTTCACCTCCTCAGAAACCTATACTGGTGGCCCACCCTCACCTCCGATACCATAACCTATATCCAGAACTGTAATACATGCCAGATCTCCAGGACTCCTAAACAGCTGCCTGCAGATCTACTCCAGCCCTTGCCCACAGCCCACCGCCCCTGGTCACATATCACAATAGATTTCATCATGGACCTCCCGAACTCCCAAGGCAACACAATTCTCACAATCATAGACCGGTTCTCCAAGGCCTGTCGAGCCCACACCCTCCTACTGCATGCTGTTAGACGTCAGACACAACAGGCCAACCGTCATAGGCGTCCCGGCCACAACTTTATTGCCGGACAGTGGGTGTGGCTCTCCACAAAGGACCTGCGTCTTCATCTGCCCTGCAGGAAACTTAGCCCTAGGTATGTGGGTCCTTTCAAAATCTTAAGATTAATTACCCCAGTTTCTGTCAGATTAGAATTACCCGCTAACTACCACATTTCTCCCACTTTTCATGTGTCCCTGCTTAAGCCTGCTGGTTCTCCGCTTGGAAATCTGAAGGGGGGTCTCCGGGAACAGGCCCCTCCTATAATGGTGGATGGCGAGGACGCCTACAGAGTAAATCAATTGCTCGATTCTAGGCGCTGGGGAGGCAGGATCCAGTACCTCGTGGACTGGGAGGGGTATGGCCCGGAGGAGCATTCTTGGGTGAATGCAGGTGATGAGGGGGGGGCTCTGTTACGAAGGAGGCTCCTGCTCTGCCTCCCCTGCACCACCAGAGGGAACCCTCTCCTGAGTACTAATATCAATTCGGACTACATTTCCCATGGGTCCTGTATCTGGGGCTGATCACTTTCTGTTTGGTACACCTGATTCCAATCAGCTCGGGTATTTAAACCCTAGACTTCTTTTAAAACAATGCAACATTGTAAAAAATGCTATGAAAATACATTTAAAATTAGTTACATTTGGAAATTTGATATTATTTGTATCCCTCTGCCACAGTAACCATTAAAACAATCAAAGTTTAAACTGTAATCTGTAACTATTTGGTTAAAAATAAACAATCAATTATTGAGCAAGTACATACAAGATCAGTATTTAAAACAGTTTTACCTTACCCTGATTCACAAAGGTAAGTTTATAATGATGAATTTATAACCAAATTATCAATTACAGACCTGAAATTCATGGCATAAGAAAGTAGTTAAACACACAAGGACTTTTGCAACAGTCCTTGGTTTTTCTTCACATATTTTCCATAGTTGAACTGTTGTTTAAAGCAATTTTACACTTGCAATTGTGCGTTATGGTTGTATATCAGTACAGTTGTGATAACCTGCAACCTTGTCTCTATGACTTGAGCTCAGCCATAGTTTTAGAGTGGACTGGAAAAGGAGACTGAAATTCTGAGTATTTCAACATTTTATTTCAAACTCTTTTCAATCAAGTAAGCAAAATCCATGCTAGAAAATCCAAGAATAGTTTGTTCATAACATCATCAGCAATTATGGTTGCACGTTGTTCCCTTTCAGTCAGTCACGTTCGACGTTACGTCAACTGACTGATGTACCGGGTCTTGCTTGAAAGCCCTATCACCTTTGCGTAGAAAAAAAAATGTGCCAATGGGCATCAGCCCAAGAGAAAAGAGCCAATGAGCATTGGGCAAGAGATCTGCGCGCCGGGTCACGCCCACCCGGAAGCGGTTGTATAAAGCAAGACCAGCTCGCTTTTATTCAGATTTTTGCTTCGGAGCCGAGCGTGTGTAATCGCATTCGCTCCACATCTTCGCGGCATGCACTTGTGCCTCTTCGGCGACACTGTCGAGGGCTTTGCCCAGCAGTTCTCGGCAGTCCAGTGCCAGACTGAGGCGATTCGGCACATCCTCCCGTGGCGGGATTCCACCTCTACGCCGCGATTCTTCGGGCATGTCTCTCACCCCTCTGGTACCACTTGCACAGAGTCTGGGGGCCTGGCTAGAGCTCCCCAGCACATCTCACTGGCTCCTGAGGACGATCAGACTCGGCTACGCGATTCAGTTCGCCAGGCGCCCCCCCCAGGTTTCGCGGCATCCAGTCCACCTCTGTGGCGGCCAGTGATGCTGCGGTCCTGCAAGCGGAGATTGCGGTCCTCCTGGCGAAGGACACAATAGAGCCTGTCCCTCCAGCCAAGATGAAGTCTGGGTTTTACAGCCCCATACTTCATCGTGCCGAAGAAGAGAGGTGGGCTGCGGACAATCTTGGACCTGCGTGTCTTGAATCGATCCCTGCACAAGCTACCGTTCAGGATGCTCACGCAGACACGCATTCGCGCCAACGATTGGTTCACATCGATCGACCTGAAGGACGCGTACTTTC
>JAZGTI010010958.1:0-17143 GCA_036877585.1 Botia kubotai
TAACAACCCATCTGAACTGAATAGTCCTGGTTACGCTGTTTGGTATGTCATGCACACTTTAAGTAAAGATTTCTTTCTGAGATATCCAGACTTTCTCATCATATTCCATTCAGCCTGTAACCTCTCAGCTCATTGCTATTGGCTGACAGCTCTGTGACCTCTGACCTGGGCAGGGAGAGGTGCAGCTGCTCTTCTGAACGGACATCCCCTCACAGAAAGCCCCTCCGTTCAGCGGCGCGGGGTTCGTGCAGGTCCTCGTTCTCTTCTGAACTCCTCTCCCACAGCGAACGCTACATTCTGACCAGTCAGACCACGATGACCAACCTCCATTCACTGCAGTCAACACAGTAAAGAGAAGTAAGCTTTACCGTTAGCCTGTTGTAACCTTGATGCTAAGTGTATTCAATGTGTGCGTTTTGGCCTGGAAAACACAAGTTGTAGTCTTTGTAAATCTGCAATATAACAGATTTATACTTTCATTTGTAGAAGTAAATATAACACAAATTTCACAACAAAAATTAAATACATTAATAATAATAATAATAACACAAATTTCCAGGTGGCAGTTCAAACATCGATCATTTATATAATGTAACGTTTCATCATATTCCACATATATGTTGAAGTAATTCATACCGAAAAATAAAATGCATTATGAGGTTTCATTGTATTAACATTTTCCTTTTCTTAAAAATCCAAGGACACTTCAATTGGAATTTAAGAATTTAATTTAATATGAATGATACAATGCGCAACCGTGTTACTTGGGTACAGGTCTAAATAAAACAACACGGCTCTATGTAATAGTGTCTCTGTCATCTATTCAACCGAGAAATGACTGACTAGATCATCTAATTGGTACGTGGATGAGACTCAATTGGATTATGCAGATATTACATTAGATGCCATTGAGAATCGCCTGTGATATTATAAACATGCCTCGGACACGCGCTGGCGGCCGTACTGAAAACTTAATGGGAAAACAAATGCTTAAGATGATATATTTATGAGTGAACACATGAAGCATGCACAGAAACCACGATAATATCAGATCTGACGTGTGCGCTGATCTCCTAACAAGTGCATCTAAAGCTGTAATCAAATTTCTTTGTGCCATTTATGCAACGATTTTATCATCTCTGTTAGCAACTCAAAGGTTGTGGGTTCGATTCCCAGGGAACACACATACTGATGAAATGTACAGCTTGGATGTACTGTAAGTCGCAACGTTTGTTTGTAAATGTATGTAGAGGGAGTTAAAGTCACTCTTTTTGTCACAAGTTATTTTGTATAACAATAAAATGCTCTTTAGGGGTGGAATGTTCCTCCCCAATACAATCTACTTTTGACCGGCAAATTAAACATGTAGACTAAAGGCAATTGGCTATTTAAAAAAGGGATCTGCAATATTCCAAGCCTCAACTTCCTGTTTTAGTAGGAAAAGTGCAAGCAGGAAAAGGAAATCCCAATACATTCCTAGAGTCTGTTCATAGTGAGTGTAAATAAACCATTAAAGGCAGGTGACAACGACTACATTGTAAACAAAAGTAAAATGTCACACTGTCACAGCAAACATATGTATTAAAAGTCACTACCTGACTAAATAAAGTGCTGATTTTATTTGACATTTCATTGCAAATTGTTAAGTGTCACACACCATTTAGTTTCTGCATAAGCAGATAACAAATATTTCAACATAGACTGTGTGCTTCACAAATTAACAAACTTTTAGGTAATGCAACGTCTGGTCTCAGCCTGAGGAGGAAAAACAAGGAAGAAGCACAGAGGACGAGTCTTGTCTCTGTATTTTATCATACACAATAAATAAAAATATTCCTAATGAACAGTAGGAGCTAAAGTGCTCAAAGCCAACAGATAAAAGCTGGTAGCAGCTAACCTGCCTCGAGCTTCCCTAATCCTCCTCATGATGTCAAGAGAAGCGTAAGCGTAAGAGAGTAATGTAGCGACAGCACATGTTAAAACTCACACTCAGTGTTTCTAGATTTCCCTTCTAGAACTTTTCCAATGAGTTTCTTCTCTTTGAACAATGACGCCTGCATTCAAACGGATTTAAATGCAATACTGAAGCATTTTCAGCTGTTTGGGTGTAGAAACTGTACAAATTCTTTCCTGGATTTCCAAAGAACCCCTAAGAATATTTCCCTAATGTTTCCACTAAGTGATTAAAACATTTAAAATGTTATTTGACTTTTCTGGAAACATTCAAAATGCCAATTTTTTTCAAAGTTGCACTAACATTATTGCTTGGTTATGAATTTTTAAAATTCTGTAATGTTTTTAAAACATTCCACTAACAACTAACAACAACTTTTGATTTATGATATAACATTACAAAAACATTCTACTAGTGTTACTGCTAGAACGTTTCTTGATAACTTTGAGAAAACTTTGAGAGAACTTTTAGAGAAAGCCAACCTTCTAAGAACGTTCCCTGTTAGCTGGGACAGGCCACAATTCTGTTTTTATAAATACCAGATGATTACACATTATGTTATGCATATATATCTTGTTAGGAGCACAGAAACCAACAAACGAATATGTTTCTTGCTTGAATAAAGATTACCATACAAGCCAATTCTCCTGTGCTTGCTAAGCCTTAGGGACGGCTAGGAGTCGTGTTAAATTGTAGGCGCTATGCTAGCTGCTAAACGTTAATTGCAGATCAGTCAGCTGGAGCTCAATCAGCGCTGCCTGCTTCTGACAGCTCGCGTCAAAGCTTTCCAGCGTGTTTAATCAGCCTCACTGGCAGCTTTAGCCTTCATCTGCGACAGAATCTCAAAAGCCATTCGCAGGAAGTAAGTGCGTCGTATTACCTTACCATCAAAATATTGAGCTGAAAGCACTAGGGGACCGTGTCAATTAGGCTAATGGAGCCTGAACCGTGGCAAACCTGACCACACAGGGATCCTTGGAATCATTAACTCATTATATGTGTTGACGGAAATTGATAATCGAACCCGTACCAGGCATCTAACTGATGGCCTCACGAGGACACAGGTCTGGGAATATGATAAAAATGCTGTAGGTGGGATGAATTGGGGATTTGAAAAACGAGAGCGCCGTGTCATGTCATGGCAGAGTGTTGATTTATAGGCGATCGTTTTTTGTGAACGGTTCTACTGAAGGTTTGTGTAGTTGACTAAATAGGTCATAATAGTCGACATGTAGTTGACTAAATAGGGTGAATTCATACCGCAGCGGGTCGTGACAAACACAAAATCCAAAGTCTTGTGAGATCCAAATCTGTGAATGAAACATGTATAGCCTGTGTACTGTGAGTTTTCTGACGTTAAAGGAACGCTTAACTAACCAAACAAAACAGCAAATTTTGTCTCTCTGTCACCATCTCTGTTGGATTCATACAATGACAGGTTACTTTACATACTTTTCTTTACGTATGTTGAGATCAAATGCGGTCAAGCTAACTACTGCAAAATCACATTATAAATCATTAATATAAGCTCACCCTTGCAAATTAAGCTAAGGTAAGGAGATCATTTGAACACAGATCTGTTACGTACTTGCTCCAAAACTGGCTTTGGTTCATTTTTAAAGTTACAGATTGCGGCTTTACATAAAATGTACCAAAAATGGACATAAACATATTAGAATTGATTTTCCCAACATACCGAACACGATGACGGTTGCCGTTGCGCTACGTCTCCTAGCGACGACGTTGCTGGCCAGACAGGTGTAGTTTCCCGAGTCTGAGAGTCTTGCTTCATTGATGATCAAGTTGTGGTCAGCTCGAGTGTCTATGTTGACGTCTTCAAGAGAACTCACCGCCTCTTCATTCTTCAGCCACTCCACCTGAGAAGGAAGCACAGGATTTGACAGGTTAAAACCGGCTTTTCTGAATGACCCTTTAATAAACGTTGACTGTCAATCGAACCAACAGAGAAGGAATACAACTGTGCAGAATGCAGGCCCTGGTTTACACCACAAGCTACCAATTCCAACCTTTTCCCAAACTTCACAAATCAGCACTGTTGACAGCATGTTGAAGGAAACATGTCCGCCAGCCAATTAAAGAGTAAAAACTCTGTCAAAAAAAGACACGAGCCATATCAATGAAATGGCAAGCTTTTCCATGACCTCCGCATGACCTATCACAGATTGACAGATCGAACCCCTGCATGCACTGTGATTGCGGGGTAAATACACTTAGATCTAACCCAGCTAACAGGGAACGTTCCCAAAATGTTGACTAACGCTCTCTAAACGTTCTCTTAAAGTTATCATAAAACATTCTTGTAGTAATGTTAATGGAATGATATATATATATATATATATATATAAATATATATATCATGTATATCAAAAAGGATATTTTGAAGTTGTTAGTGGAACGTTTTCATAATGTTACAGAATTAAACATTTTGAATATTGTTCTTATACCAAACAATACCGTTTATACAACTTTTAAAAAACTGGACGTTTTTAACATTCCTTAAACATTCAAAATAACATTTTTAATGTTTTTGTTACTTATTGATAAGCAAACCTTACAATGCGAAATTGTTAGCTTGGAAGTTGCAAATTGCTGCATAGTCGCGTGCGCTGGGATCACATGTCAAAGATCAACTGTCAACTTGTCCAGCGTCAGCTTTTATAAGGTCAAGCCCGCTGTTATATCACTAGTGTTGCAGGTGATTCTAAGGTCATGCCCGGTCTGGTGCTGTTTATTCAGCTCTGACATTTGCGCGCGAGATTCATTAGGATTTACAAACGTAGCAATGCTGCGACGACGCGTCCTGCTCGCATGGTTGGTCGCGTAAATTGCAATCGTTTGCCAACAGCCGCCAGTTCTAAGTTAGTCCAGAGGGGCGGCGGCCATCGGGGACAGGGGTTGATTTATGTCACTGCGTGTTCGCAGATTAAAAACACAGCACACCCCGTGGGAGAGCGCGTGTATGTGTAAGTTCACGCCCTCTGCGCAAGAATGCCACAGCAGCAAACACACACATGGGGTGGATAAAATTGCTCGACTCTCTGGCCTGGAAGAAAAATGGAGGTATAAAAATCAATATATCAACCATCACATTGTCATGTGTTAGAGATTTCTCTCTCTCTCTCTCTCTTTCTCTCTCTGTGTGATGGCCGGAGAGAACTCTTTCATCATATGCTTTTAATTTCACTCCTTTCTCCGTTCCAGACCAGAGCTCCCAGATCGACGGAGCTTGCCTCTCTCCTCCCTCACTCACCCTCCCTTCTCTTTGTTTTCAGCTGCCTGTCAATACAGAGTTGGCACAAGTTCGAAATACTTAAAGGTGTTTTAAGTGAATTTTTTATGGAACGGCAGGCAGAAAACATCCCCATTGCCTGACAGATATCACTGAGACAGGTGTCCGAATATCACTCTTGTTTCTATGACAACCTGAGACTCTGTAATCTGGAAACAGAAAATGTGCCATGGTTGGTTTCCTTGTTTAGCCAATCAGAACGGTGCTTTCTGTCTGTCAATCATTTTACACAGGGCACCCATAATAAAATGAGTGATTCTATCACTTTGGTAAACGTACATAAGCATAACCCTAAAAACACACTAAACATTATAAATAAAGAATGCTTATTTCTTTCTACGTTGCTAGAAAAATAAATGATCAATTAAAAAAATTACGATTTAAGAATTAAAGCTAGCTTAAAGCTGTAATCTGTATCTTTTGTGGTTAAACACTTGTTGAGCAATCTAAACAGATCAGTGTTTTAAACGGTCCTTACCACACCCCGATTCACATCGGTTAAAGTCATGAATTATGATCTGAGCTGTCGGGTCAGATTTCCCAGGAAATCTCAGTTTGGCTTCATTTGACTTCAACGTACACAGAGAAAAGTATGTAAAGTAATTTTATGTTTCTACAGAGATGGCGACAGAGAGGTTAAAGTTATGGACTGCGGTTTTAAAACAATAGTTCACACAATACACAGCCAAATAAAACACAGGGAGAGGCCTGGAAAAAAAAACTGCTTCATTTTCACTGAGAAGAGCAAGTGGAACAGAGATGGGACACAGTCGTGTAACTCCTCTGAATGTGGGCTGTGCATCGAGAGCTGTCTCTGTGCCATGTGCTAGCCCAGAGACTGCCATCGCCTGAGGACACTGTCTGCATCGCCTATGCCAGAAACCCCAACTCCCCAAAACAACAATTCCCTTCGGTGTACTGATGTCGAAATACTGGGAAAAGATAAAATACTTTGGGCATTGGTCAAATATAACAATTTACTGCATGTGAGTGATCAGGGTGAGCACCGACCCTGTTTCAATAGCAACCCTAATGTTTTCCTAACGTTCAAGGAATGTTCACAAATGTTTTTTAGACACTCTATAACCATTTTAAGAACCAAATTCAAACTTTTTTATTCTGTAACATCTTAGGAATGCCACTTTTGAGATATAACATTCTAAAAACATTCTACTAACGTTGCTGCAAGGACCATTTAATAACTCTGAGATAACATTTAGACAACATTAGCCAATGTTCTGAGAACGTTCCATGTTACCTGGGAGAACAGTCGTGTTTGTCTCTTTGACTCAGTGGTGCTTATTTTTGAGAACCACCATCGACCAATCAGGATGTGCATTTAAGCTCTACGCTTGCAAATCAAATGCAGTGAGTACAAACACAAAACCAGCAGCCTTTACCTCAGAACACCTTACACATTCTCGCACTGCTTGTTTTCCAAATTCGCTTATTTTCTTTCTTTAATTATTTCACTTATCTGAGACTTAATCTAAAGCTTTTCCTTTCTCAGTGCCTCAAACTCTTTAAAAACTCGAGAGGCAAGAAGGTCTCTCTCGTTGAGTACCAGTGTGAGCGTTTTGTATTCAAATCACAGGCTCTTTTTGAGTCTGTCGGGCCCTCTGGATGAGGGGCGGGGCGTTGTTGGCGGAAACGGAGAGATGAGAGGGGAGATTCACTGAGGGACAGGCTCAAATGAGAGCGATAAGCCTCTGGACAGGAAACTGTGGAAATGAATTTGCTTGATTAGCACATTTGTTCCAATTAAAGTCCCACGAAGATGGACTGCCGCGATGCCACGCCCACCAATGGAGCCCCTCAGAGCACACAGCTGATAACCTCTGATGTCATGATAATGGAGGCTGTTTCTAAACGTTCTTAAAGGGACAGCAGCCCACCATTGTACCGCTAACACAGACATGCAGGCGTTCTCAAGAACACCAACAGCCTTGAGAAACATCTAGAAATGTTCTTGGAATGACATAATCACATTCAGAAGATGGAGGATCAGTTTATAAAAAAATGGATGCCAATTGTTGAAAAATGACTAAAAAACAAAATGACTTTTAAATAACAATGAATAGCCGATGCCAAAAACAGGTTCTCCTCTTTATAATCACTTGTTTATGTTCAATTGTATTAGTTGTATTTACAAAGAGATGATCTGAAAATGTCAACCCTGTTTCCACAGCTTTGTAAACAAGTAAAGTGTTATAAAGAACAATACTGGCATTCAGTTCTCTTTTAAAAAGCCCCTTGTAGTTTTTTACGATCTTAAGCACAAAGCTTGTCAAATAAAATAATCACATTATTTGCCTAAAATCTTACAAAAATGACTTCAAAACAATCTTTTCATACCAGATAAAGGTGCCCGTTTCATATTAGAATTACCTTTTACACAATCAGAAAAAAATGACACAAATATTATATAAAATAAACGCTCTCGTGGCAGCTGTAATTATTATGAATGTTCATATCGTAGTACAACATGACATTGTTATGGTCGCGCATCCTGTCGACCCTTCATAAAATGAAACGGGCTCCGTTTTAACAAAGAATCAGTCATGTTCCTGACAGGTCAATGCAATTAAACAGGAAACAGGTAAAACACCTCATAACATCGTCATTCTGGGCAAACATCACCCTCCCGATTTACATTCATTTAGATGAAAAGTGAAAGTGACATGAAGGCAATTATAGAAGGAGGTCTCGTTCGGTTTTGTTCTATCCTGCTCAATTAAGTTCCAGTTTCATTAACGTCCCTTTGCATCACTTTGCTTCAATCAAATCCGTGGCCCCTTACGAACGCCACGACGACTTTCAGCAAATCACATTAAAGCGATGAACTTGACCAATCCAATGGCGCTCTTTCGGATGCAGGGGTAAACCAGACCAGACGTGCCCTTCCTCTACATTCTCCTCCTGACAGCGCGGGCCACGCTGTGTTTATCGCTGAATAATTACGTTTTAAGCACTTTAAATGACTTTGTTTCATCAGACTGAATGATTAATTGCATTGCCGGACAAAGATTGCGAAGCTAATATGAGCTTAATGATTGGTCTGTTCTCTCAAAGTTATTGAGAGGTTTTTTTCACCTCATCTTCGCCGTGAGTAATCTGTATGAACTTTACTTTGACAGCTAATATCACACTTTCATTTCCTTGTTGGTGTAATTGTTTTAATTACGTTACGTTCATTATTCAACGGGACGATCTTATCGCTCCGGGGAAATGATTTTTTTATAAACAGCTTTTCATTCATCCAGGGAACAAACAAAGGACGGGAATGACACGTGCCAGAATAAACAACGACAAACTTGTTTTGAGCCCGTGACCTTTCGGAAATGTCTTTTGAAGAAATTAAATACAAGGGATTTAATCAGGATTTCACGTTTCACTGCCAAAATTAAGAGCAAAATAATTAACCTGTGAGAAGCGGAGAGGTGGTGCCTCGTCAACGGCAATCCTGGTAACCCTCTCCGAGCCCTTGATCAATTTACAGTGTCAGTCGGACTTGTGCTGCGTCCAAGAAGATGGTATCAGGCAGACAACRGGGAGCCATTTTGGCTCAAATGTCTACCCAGTGGCAAACTTCTCCGGCTTGACCTTTAGACTCAGAGCGGTAATGATTACAGAGAGAGAATTCAGCTGCCAACCTGTAATCTCCAGCGACAAACCCTTCTGGCATCTGGATCTTGGCTCGCTCTCAAACATGGCCTCAGCCTGGCTCGTGGTGCTTCAACACAATGGCTCTCCTTCTCGACAGAAGCTCCATGTTGGCTCTAGTTACTATTGATTAGCTGTGGCGATGGTGGCACAGAGCTTCTTCCCGCCCAGATCACAGACCGCAGCCCACCGCACAGCCATTTTGGCTCGGTTTCCAACGTGACAGATGGCGGGAGATTATTTTTCTAGCTGATGTTGAAACGTGCTCACGGTGGCCTAGTTTAAGTGTCGCACGCTCTGAAATGACTACAAAGAATTATGAGCGTATGAAAAACAACAACAACAACAGAAAAAAAACAAGGAATCTGTCAGCAGCCGTTTCATCTTTCCTCAGAGAGGCAGACGCAGCGGTATCACTTATCATCTCGGTAGAAAGTGGGGGATGATAATAATGTGACACTGGGTTTATGAGAAGCAATTGCCAGTTTGATTTCCTCTAAGCACATGAATATCCTCCTAAGCGTGTCACAAAACTCTGTAGGAGGCTTGATATTACACACTTGTCGCTGAGGTGAACCTGAGAAGAGCATCAGAGCACGATTTCAGACGTTCACAATGAACTGAGAATGCGTTTTACATTCCAGTTCAACTCCTGAATGTGAACTGGGGTAGCAACAAGCATCTGAATTGAATTTTGACAGTAAAGAAATGGATTTTAACTGGGATAAAACCCTCGGAAATTAATAGAAATATGTAAATGTAGGTTTTAACTTAAGCTGAAAGCGATTTGAGGGACATTTAGTGGTGTTGTATGGCAAACTAAGATCTGTCAGTCGATCATTTATTTGTCGACCGTATTGAACTTTCTTTAAAGCTGCAGTCTGAACTTTTGCTTCTCTACCGCCATCTCTGTTTAAAACATAAAATTGCAGGGTACTTGTAAAGTCATAATCTTAACGTGGGTGATAAGTTAAAATTGGGTGACAACTGCTGGTTAAACAACAAACACTGCACCGTCTACAGTACCCAGACAAATGATACAGTAGCCGGATCTTCCTTCAGTGTTCAGATGGATATTTCTTGTGGCATTTTTCGGGCTCTGCCGTTTATCATTATTATAAACTTACCGTGTTGAACGCTGATCTGTCATGTACTTGCTCAATAACTTGCTCAGTACGTACTTAAAAAAGTTCCGGATGTCTAATTCGTTGATGAAAAAATGTATTACACATATGACAGAATAATCGGGCATAATTAATGATGTTCTGATGTTTGTTTAGTTCCAAAACTTTGTTACTGTGTTTCGTTTGAATTGCAATGTAATAAATTCCTCTTCCCCTTATTCTGGTTCAAAATCCAATTCAACGTTCTGTGGGATTCAATTTCAATTCAAATTCCAATTCGAAAACTGAAAGGGAGACAATTTTAAAATTTTAAATTTTACCTCAAACCGCATTAAACCGGTGCTTGAATCATTTCTTTGACGCTCTCTAAATTCCTTATCATTTCCCGCCACAAACTGAACAGCACATTCCTAAATTACGACAGACAGGCGGATTATAGGTCACACTGCAGCTCCGTTCTTAGCAGAATCAGCTTCCCTGGAATAAAGGGACAGCGGTTCAGAGGGGCAGGATGGGATTTGGTCGGCATTATTCAAAGTGTTCTTCTACTGCCATTAATGCACATATGAGAACAGGCCTAACGAATGACCCGCCCTACACAATCTGTCCATTTTAACTGAATCTTTCATCTTCTGTTGGAACCAAAACAGCCTGTTGGGTGTTCTTGTTCAGATACAAACACACACACAGGTTTTCATGTTTTATATCAACGTTCCATAGATGTAATGATTTTTATACTGTACAAACCGTATATCCGATCCCCCTGCACTAACCCCTAAATCTTACCATCACAGAAAACTTTCTGCTATTTCAGATTTTTAGAAAAGTTTAACCTGTATGATTTATAAGCTTGTGTCTTTATGGGGACCTATAATGTCCCCACAAGGTCAAAATGTAATGGTATTAAAATACTTGAGGGGACATTTGGTCCCCAAAGCATAGTGAACGCCTACTACTCACATTGCACACAATGTGGGAGATACAGTATAGCAGAGGTAACGTGGGTAGAATTTTCCCCCAGTAAATGCGCATACACACTTTCTTTAAATGATATTCAGAGAGAATTGAGATGGTTTCTCATGGGCACGACAAAAGGCACGTATCATCCAAACATGCTTTTAGCTAATGCAATGAAAAGGTATTTGCTGAAAAGCCGCCTCAAAGATCAACACACATGTAAATGCATAGCAGATCCTACAGCTAGCATACAAATGTACCCTGAAAATGTTCCAGAGCCTTGAGCATGACAATGCACACAGATCAGTACCTTCTCATAAATGCAGCCTAACTCATCTCTAATGTGTGGAAAGAGTGCTTATCATCTGCCTGTAAAACAAACCAGGTTTGATTCTAAAACAAACAGTATCTATTATACCAAAAGTATAGTTAACTAATTTAATAACTCATTTATTCCTTCGTTTCAATATGTGTTCATTGATTAACATTGCATTAAATAAACATCAATACATCCAGGCAGGAAGAGGGCGCTCTCACTCCACTCACCTCTGCTGCAGGCACTCCCTCTGGTGGGCGGCAGTGGAGAACAATCATGCCGTTTATTGGCACCTCCATACCCTGCGGCTCTTGTTCAAAATTCTTCCTCAGGTCTACATACGGAAACAAACAAGAATATTGGTGTCAGCTAGCTACTATATTAGTAACAAACACAATGTTATTTTAATGTTATGTTAACATTAGAAAATAGAAATAACAAAGCTAATGGCCTGTCACAAAGGGCAAAGGTGGATTGTTGATTAAACTATAAATGTCTGGTTCCATTTTGAACCCATTTAAACACATTTAAAGGTGTGAGTTTGAATTGTTTTATGGTAAATAATGACACCTATTCCACTTTGACATGCAGAAACAAAAACAACAGCGTCTTAACTAAGCATGATGCAACACGACTCCTGCAACAAGCTGCTGCGCTACGTTAGATAACCAAAAACAACCAGACGATATTTCATTCGGCTTTCCACTGGCACATTTCGAGCAAAGGTGAGTGTATTTTCAGTGCGCTTCCGAAATCTGTAAGGATTAGAAAATGTAAAAGCAATTACAAAACAGACCACTTACATGCGATGCGCACTGTGGCTTTGCGACTCTTTGAGGTTCCCAAATGACTCCATGCCACGCACAGACACCAGTAGTCCTCTGGTCCATGAAAGTCCTCCACTTGCTGTCTGGACACATTGATCATCACCTCACGGATCTTCAGCCCTGCACGGGGAGAAAATGACAAGAACTGAGAACGACACAGAAACAAAGTGATCCAATGAGCACCTTTTACAATGAAGTAAATGAGGTTTAACAAATAGAGCAGACATTAAAATTAAAAACCAGATACGCTGTATTTCCTCAGAGAGACGGTGTTTCACACATTTATTGCAAGGCTACAATTTACTGCTCATAAGACAGAAAAATTACGAACGCAATCTCTTTAAAACTTGAATTGTTGCTGCTATGACTGTTAAACCTCGCAGCGATAAGACTAAACGGAGACCAAATGGAGACCAAATGGAGACCCATCTTCATCTCGGAGAAAAACTCACATTTGTGAGTTTCCAAACATCTCAAACTGGGCTCGGCTTTTCAGAGGTTCTCCAAGTCTACAATCAAACAGTCAGAGAAATATGAATCTGAAATATTAATTCCACTGCATTATTTATTATGCTATCCACATTAGTTGTATAGCGCTATACATGAACCATGTATCAGCAATTCATTTGTGCCGGTTTTAATTTCTCCTGAGGCAAAAACAAAAACATGCTGATACAACTGATACTGATACAAAGTACTAGATGTCATAGGAAATGTTTTGAGTATTTAATAACTAACCCAATGGCGTGATATTTATCAAAAACATAATTCTTAAGTTGTTAGTTATTGTCCTTAAACATTTACAATAATATTTTTACGTCATTGTTACTTAATGAAAACGTTAGGGAAACGTTCTTACAACCTGACATCGTTAGCAGGGTATCACCAAGGTTTACTGAACTTACTAGACCACTGCGGTTCTTGTACACACCCGTGTGAATTGCGACCAGGTAAGAATAGATTACAGACACAATGATGCGAGTCACAGAGCGAGTGAATTATTAAAGAATAATGCATATCTCCCTATAGAGAGAGTTTGAGAGAGTTTTGGAAAGCAATCCCCTGGCTCTCTTCCAGAACTGTTCTATAATGTATTCTTCCTGTCATAGGCCTAATTTTAGCACTGTTGTCGTGCCGACCAGACCTTAAATTATGCAGGCGAGGTTTGAGGTGGTGGATTACACAATCACGGGCAATGCCCAGAATGCTCTTCAAAACCCAACAAATACATACACAGAGTCAGGCCAACGCTGGGAACCATTTCTTTCCACAGTCAAAACACGCACAGCAGAGAGAGGACCTGAGAGACAGTTAATGGCTACAACAGTAAAAACGTTTTTAAATGAAACCGCACTGTGAATTAGCGCCACAATTAAGTTAAGGGTGAGTGGAGGTAGAATTATAACTATGAAACTCAGTACCAGACGGCGAAATGAACGCAAGCCTTCATGTGGGTCTCTGTGGGTGTATTAGCAGCACAGAGAGAAAATAAGACTCATCTTTTAATGACATTAAGGCAGGCAGGAGAAAATACAGGCCTGTTTAAAATTTCTCAATCTCAGAGCTGCACGTTACAGTAAGACAAGAGCAAAGAATCTCACCCAGCTAACAATTTAGGCTGTGAGAACGTTTACGCAACGTTTCCATTAAGTAACGAAAACGCAAACATGTTATTTTGCGAATGACCAGTTTTTTAGATGTATTAACGTTCTTGCTTGGTTATAGGAAGATATTTTTTAAATGTGTGACGTTTTTAAAATGTTCCGCTAGCAACTTAAGGTTTAACATTAAGAAATGTTTTACCAACATTATTGCAACAATGTTTTTTTATAACTTTGAGGGAACTTTTAGGGAACATCAGCCAACATTCTGAGACTGTTCCCTGTTAGCTGGGTAGTCACTCAAATAGAAGTGGGCGAGAGGGAGAGAGAGAGAGAGAAGTGGAAGGATTTGAAATGAAAAGGGAATTGCTATATAAAGGGAAACCAGCTGAAAGTCAGGTCAGAACTCTGAGCGTCTATAATCCCTTAAATCTGAATGATTATCTTTCAAACAGGTCTGTGGGGAACAGAACAGAAGTGACAGAAGAGAAACTAAGCTTCTGTGCCGGAAGGAGGAGGAAAGGATGGCAACAGACACCATCAGTATAACACACCTGCTCCAGATACCTGCCCAGTAAAACTAATACAATTCCCCTGCTGGCTGTTCCAATGAAGCGCCGTATATTCACAAGATCATGTGACTTTGCCGAATATATTGTCTGTGATGCCAACTCCAAACTCCTGTGGATAATATGAAATGAATACACTTGTACAGTTGCATTGAAGGGTATACAGACCATAAATACTGAGTGAAATCAGACCTCTAAATAACTTGGCAAAATAGCCTGTTGAGATAAGCTGCAAAGCATGCTGGGAAACACTTTCCATTAAAGCATGTAGACGGAATATGACAATTTTGAAGACCTCTGCCTCATCACCTGAACAGGCATCTATGCAAATTTAGAAAAGGACATCATGAAGCATATTTGTTTCAGAGAAGCTAGACAGTCGTCAAACGTCACAGTTTAAGTACCACCTTTAAAGGAACTGCTGTGTTTTTCAGCACAAGCAAAAGCTGCAATCCAAAATCTTGCCCCTCTCTGTCGCCGTCTCTGTTTGAAACAGTAACTTTATGCACTTTTCATTACGCGTGTTGAGGTCAAATGAAGCCGAACAAACATTTCCTGGAGTAATCAGACAGTCTAAATTATAAATCATTATTATAAACCTACCATTGCGAATCAGAGCAAATTAAGGAGATCGCGTTAAACACTGAGGTGTCGTGTACTTAATCCAATAACTGATTTTTGTTTATTTTTAAACTCCGAAAAGTTCTGTATTGCAGCTTTAAAGACTCTGTGACTGTCAACACCATATTTATATCAATAATGGTACAATTATTAATCCTATCGTTAAAATAAATGATACTGTAAAGCACGTCCTTCTCACTGCTGTAAGACCAGGCCCTCAGCTGGAAATAACGCTACCACAAAACACACATTAATATTAATAATATTAAGGATTACAGTATATTCGCATATTTATGCATCATTTCGGCATTCAATTTTTAAAGCACTATAATACTAAATATGCTCTTGAATGTAATCGTGAAGCTTTCATTATCTGCCCAGAAATGCTTGGAGCTGCTCTGTCTGGTGACATTATAGTTATCACGGTCAGAACTGCGAGCTGAATTCAGTATTTCTGAGTGAAAAGCAATCGTGTCTTTAATCTCACAGCTGCTCGCCTTCATATTATTCAGCATCTAGATTCCGCTCGCAGACTTTAAGAGCAAACACTGTAATATCTCGGCCTCAATTGCCTCAGAGTTTCCGTTCGCTTTCCGCGCGCAGACTGAAACGTATTATTTATTATCAAGCGGAAATAGAACGTTAGAAATGTGCAATTTCAGTATTTCTTTTTAGCATTATAACATACATTTCCAGATCAGATCGCTCCACAAAGCGCTGTTTGAGAGCCGCTGAGGTCCGGATACGGTCAAAATATCACACACGAATATCACATTGAAAAATTCAATAATTACGTGATGGAGGAAATATAAAGTTCCGCGGATTCGACTAGGAACACAAACACTGGCAAGAGAAGGAACATTCTAGTGTTCTAGAATGATCCGGGATCTCAGAGGAATAAAGATAACCGAGCCGAGTTTGGAAGTGTGTATGAAACAAGCGTTTTCACTGGAGGCACCGTCGACTTTAAATAAACCATATAAATCATCATTTCAAGCTGAGGACAGAGACGGAGTGTGTGTGTGCAGACAAAAGAGAGCAGAAAACAGTAAAGCATGACTAATGATTATGAATGCGTGGCATATGGGGAACGTTAGTGTTTGTGCCGGTGTTGCGTGTGGCCTTACAAGGAGCGCCCAACTAGCAGGGAACGTTCTCAGAACATTGGCCATGTTCTATAAAAGTTCCCTCAAATGCTTTGCAGAACATTAGTAGAATGTTTTTAATGTTATGTATCATATATGTCAAAAACGTTATGAGTTGTAAGTGGAACGTTTTAAAAATGTTACAGAATTAAAGTTTGAGGCCGAAACGTTCTTCTAACCAAGCAATAACGTTGATACAACATCTAAAACGTTGGATATTTTCAACGCTCCTAGAACATTTAAAATAAAATGTAAATATATAAATAGCATTTTAATAATTTTGTCACTAATGGAAACGTTAGGGAAACATTCTTACAACCTAAAATTGTTAGCAGAGACGTTTAATAGTCAATGGCATTTGTGAACTGATGGTTTTTGATGCATCAGTTGGATTAAAAGACAGAAAATATTCCACAAACCAACATAATGTGACGCCCACTCATGGCTGCCAAGGACGTTGAAGCCACGGATAAAGTAATTTTGCCCGGATCGACATCTATAGAGCTTCCAAAATCTTTGTATTCTGGTCTGGTGTGGCTCACATACACACTTCCTGCTCGGACAGTATTGGCTATTCTTTTCATGTCGCGCTAGTAAACACACAAATACACAGGCACACATATGCAGACCTTGTGTTGTTGATCTTCCGCCAAGCCCCGGGCCAAATCTGAGCTACTAAAATGTCTGAGCACCCTCCAGGATCCAAGCTCTTTCTCATCTCATGGTGGTTCTAAGCGGAATTTGTGTGATTACACGCATGGCTGAGAATGTCTTATTTGATTTGTTCATGCAATATTAAAAACATTATGTTTGACATGCAGTCAGGCTTATGCAGCGTCAACGCTCCAATGCTGCATCGATGCGCTTCTGGAAATTATAATTGCAAGAGGATTTTTTTCTTCCCGTTCAGCTGAACTTGGCTTACTTTATAATAGACTGCACTGTACAGTATATAATGCGTGGACAGACAGACAGACAGACAGACAGACAGACAGACAGACAGACAGACAGACAGACAGACAGACAGACAGACAGACAGACAGACAGACAGACAGA
>JAZGTI010010959.1:0-17142 GCA_036877585.1 Botia kubotai
GACTCAAACAGGATTATACAAACATCTTTCAACAGTGACAATACAAAAGTGTTTAACACTATATTTATACTTACACAGGATTTACACAAGCACATTTGTTCTGTTTTAACCTGCAGAGGGGTTCAATGGCCCTTAATAAACTGAGTCACTGTATGACGCATCGGTCATGTGACTCGGCCTCCTCTGTGTCTCTCTGGGTTTCTGTCATAGCAGGTTGAGGCTTCGGTCTTCTGGTCGCACCTCCATTGCGCTCGCTGTCCAAAACATGCTGCAGGATGTCTTTACTCTCACTGGGTGGCAGGTTACAGAAAAAATACTGTGGTGCCATTTGAACAAACCTGCCAAACAGGAAACAGGAGTCTGGTTATGATCGGAGCACACTGTATATTTAATACACATGTAAACTGCCATGTAAGTGAATTTTAAGTTTGCTAAAATAAGCTTTTCACAACAGTGCTGCATTACCTAAATGCAAAATGCGCTCTGTTTCACACACTGTTTGAGAAAAGCAGGCAGTACTGTATATACTGCATAGTGTACATAGTGTATGTAGTAAACTCTATTCCTTTGAGAACACAGCCATAATAGATTGTTAGTTCATGTGTAAATGTTCAAAATCTATTATGTTTACAGGATCTCCAGGATATTTAGTTCCAGAAATAAAATGACCATCCAGGTGTAATGAAGTGTAATCCTTATATTATGTGTAATCTGATTAGCTCTATATTGTAAACCCAGATTATGACACCATCCATACAAAACAATCTGACACACGGTAGCATGTAGCGTGACAATGTGCACAGCAGTTGGAAAGTTTGAGTCAAAGGAAACAAGCAACTTTTGTTTCCGGATTTCAAAGCAGCAAAATCTAAAATAATTAGAGAAAAGCAGGTGAAGCAACGCTCACGTCTGTGGGGAGACGTGCGTGACCGTCTGAATGCAGTTTTCGGAAAGCTGGTACTGGTGAAACACAACCCACTCGGGCAGACCCAGTTTGTGAGCTTTAGCTCCATAACCAGACAGAGGGTGAACCTGAGCGACGTGTTTATTCAACAGCATGAAGTAATTTCCCGAGCCGTCCACATCTCTGGCGACCTGAGCAGAAGAGGTTCACAAAACTATCATGAGCGAGTAACGCCACAAATGCAATGATTGCAGGAACATGTTAAGGTCCTGCGCCTTCCACAAGACAGTAGTTTTCTGACCTGCATGAAGTACCCGGCGAGCAGAGCCCTCTTGATGCTGATGGCATTGGTTTTGGTGCCAAAGGAAGGTTCTGAAACTGGCAGCTCAGTTCTTCTCAGAATGTTTGTTAGTTCCTCTCTGATGCCGTCTGCTGTCTGCAGGGCAGCGCAACACAGGAAGTAGTTCTGGCACCACAGTTCCTGACTGAAATCTGACAGACGCACAAAAATCTCTCATTGATGAGGATGATCTCATCAGTAAAGTGATGTGAGGCGCAGGACTGTCGTGTCGACTCACGTGGTTCCTTCTGGCTGCGTTTGAAGGTGTTGTAGATGTTGATCAGCGTGAAGTGGTCTCCTTCCGGATGCTGGAATGTCATATGACGGCGCATGGCTTCTGTTCCCATGCCAACAGGAGGCTCAATGAAGCAGCTGGGTGCTGATAAGGACAGAGAATTAGAGATATACAATTAAAGAACTGCGACCTACGTCTTGTGCCTCTCTATCGCCATCTGTTTGCAGGTCACTATATGTACTTTACATTATGTATGTCAAATGTAAATCATTATGGAAGCCAAACTGACATTTCCTGAGAAATCAGACCTGACAGCAAGTTATAAATCATGGCGATCGGAGTAAGGAGACCGTTTTGAACGCTGATCCGTTATGTGCTTGCTCATTAACCGATTTTTATTTTCAACCCAAAAAGTTACAGATTGCAGCTTTAACATTTTAACTAACCTCATTTCGATTTTATATGCTCACGGTTATGTAGATACCAACCAAACAGCTGTACTAAAAACGTGCATCGTTTAATAAACACCAGCTGTAATTTAAAGGTGAAGTGTGTCATTTCCAACATGTGTAATAATAATAGTAGCACAGATAACCTGAAGTGAAGAGTGTAACGGTGATGATTGAAATTAATTATGGGGGTTTAAACCTTTAACTGTCACGGTAACTTCTTTAAGATCGCTAAGCGCTAGATTACAACAACCAAAGTTACCAGCGTTACCTGCAAGCATGGCTGCGATGGTTAGCATCTCACTAGCGCAGTCAAACTCGCAGGACGCTAGCAGGGCTTTAGCCATCTGTGGCTCCAGAGGAAACTCTGACATTATGATGCCGAACTCGGACAGGTTTCCATCGTTGTCCAAAGCAGCAAGATAATCCAGCTCCTCTAACGCCTGCATGAGCCCCTCGGGATCTATAAAACACAAGATCTTTCATTACACGCGGGCCTAAAAATAAATTCACTTGCTTTGTAAAGTTAGTTTTCTGTTTTTTTGCACATTCACGGGCTCTTTCTGTGTATCGTGTTTGTTGTTGTACAAAAGGCTGAACTCTGACCTTCCCACACTGTCCAAACTGTGAGCAGAAACAATGAGGCTAAACCCAGCAGACAACAGAGAGGCCAGCTCAGCGAAATCACACATGACTGAACCCCAACCAGAAATCCAGTCGGAAATAGTGTGTTAGTCTAAACACATCCCCAGTTCAGTCTGGCCATTTACAGAACAAACTCTGAGCGTCTTACATGATGCACAATCTGTGTACAGAGTAAAGTCTCTTTAGCAAACTCAGCTAGATTAATATTAATTTATTTTAGATCAGGTAGTGATTTCTATCGACACGTGCTTTCAACCTGCATAACAAAAATCACCTAGCCTGCCTTTACTGTATTCGGATGTGTTATTGATTTTGTCTTATAAGTGATAAAGGACAGTAAAAAACAAACATGGTATCTGATCTCACCCACCAGGCCTGCTGACGAAGTCACAATGCCCGAGTCCAGCCACCTCCATCCTCTTCAGATACAGCACAGTGGACGTGATGTTTGACTCCAGAATCCGAGCAGGAATCTCAGTGGGTAGCTGGGTCTCCTCGGGGTACAAACAGAAGCACTTCCCTTCACATAAACACACATTTAATGGTGAGTCACAGATATAACCGGTTAAATCTCCATCATAAATCCTTACAGAATCTATTTAGGATCTACTGTACTGCAGAACTATAGAAGGATAATCAGACACAAAACAACTCAATCTGACAGACCTGTTGATCCAGTGAGATGTTTACGGATTTCGGCCTGGCTTCTACTGATGGGGCGGATCACTTCTGAACTGGCTCTCACTCGTGGATTATAAACCTACATACAACACAGCAATAACATTGGTTGCAAAACTCCTAACTTATGACCAAAAATGGCAATATAACAGGTGAGACTGTAAATGAATGTTTTTGCTTTCAGCTCTGAACATGATTGTCAGAATGTTTCATTTATGTCATGTCACTCACTAATCTCTTTTCTACTCCAGTATCGATGACAAACGTAATGGTGTCCACTGGCCAGAACAGATCTTCTGATTGGCTACAGGAGAGAAAGACCCTCCTACTGTTCCTCTTCCTTTCTGTGATTGGTGGGCACATTCCAGCACTCTCTAGGCTCAGGGCTACTGGTACCAGTTCTCCCAGACTCGCACTCATTCTGGCTGCTTCTTTAGCAAGAATATTACAGGCACAGATCACATCCTGAAATCATACGCATGTCATAATCAATTCACAAAGCCCTAAAAAACTAAATAGTGAGACCAGGATTGTGAAAGATCACTCACCAGTTCAGAAGTTAAGAACACAGCCACATCTCCTGGCTCTCTGGATCTGTGGATCTCCAGCGTGAGTCTCAGAGCTGAATAGAAACTTTCAGATCTACTGCTGTTGCTGTAGACCACCTCACCTGCACATGGAGCTTCCACACGCAGGTGTGGAACGTTCCCGTAATGCGCGAGGAGAACGTCTGGTGCGGGCGTGGAGGAGAGGACCACCACCCTGAGCTTGGGCCGCTGAAGATGCACCTGTCTGAGCAGAGCCAGCAGAAGATCAGTGCTAACGGTCCTCTCGTGGGCCTGGTCTATCACCACCACCCCATAATGCTCCAGCAGAGGGTCTGACATCATCTTCCTCAGGAGTATGTCATCAGTACAATACCTGCAAAACAAGAAGAGTTCGTAGTTAACATCACTGTACTACAAACTGTAGATGCACAAAGATGTACAAACATACAAAGACTATATTCTATACTACAAAAGCTATACATTTGATCAGTACGTGTGTTCTCTGAAAATCGAACCCACAGCTGCTAACCCAATGCTACCAGTTGAGCTACAGGAACATCCTGTGGTTACTACTTTTCATATCCAAACTTACACACACGCCTTTAAAGATAGAGGCGACCCAGCTGGAGAGCTTCTGTAACCTCTAGTGACCTCGGGGTCAAAGGACTTGAGTATTCCAGGCATTTGAGAAGGCACATTTATACCAAACTCCTGGTGACTGTATGATACTGTGTTTGTTTCACACAGACCTGAGAACAGTGTCATTGGAGCAGCACGTCTCCAGTGGTATGCTGTATCCAACCTCATGACCAATGTTTACGTCCATCTCATCTGCAACGCGAAGGGCCAGGTCCACAGCCTGCTGTCTCTGGATCTGACTGCACATCACCACGCCGTGCCGATACTCTGCCGACAGACAGAATTCTGCACACCACTGGGGGATCTAAAGAGACATCAAAAACACTTTTAGTGTCTGTACGCGTAAAGCATGTCTCCATGGGCCGCACAGGGAGTGTGGAGTGGCAGTAGACTATGGAAAGCTTCTACGTTAGGCGGGCCCTAGAATGCGTTTAACAGCTGCAGGTTTAGACCTCCAGCATTCTGGAAGGCTTGCGAAGGATCTTTATATAGAAACAACAGCATTTGCTGAAGACAGGTGACGGTCAGGTGACTTCAACAGATGCATTTTTCAGTTAACACGATAAAGAATAATCCACATTGTCCCACAATTCAGCACAAACCTGTGAAGCTCCGCGCATTGGGATTTGTCTACAGATGTAAGTGTATTTTTTAACTTGTTTAAAGCATAAAAAAATCACTAAACAAAGCTTCGAACTAATCACATTTAGCGGTATAACAAATTGGTTTGTTATGACTGTGCAAAAACCAGCTGAGCAGCAGAAGACTCGCTGTCTGTTTACTGGTTTTAACACAATGAAGTCATTGTTGTTGACTGTGACTCACTTCAGTCAACATTCATGATACAGAATCAACCTAATTGAAAACCACGAGTGACGCATGTTTACTCAGATTCAATACTGTATGTACTGTAAATACTCGGAGAGCCTGTAAACCACAACACATTTATTATGTGTATGTGTGTGTACACTTGGCGAATACAGCTCAATCTGATTCAGATCACATCTGTTAGGAGTTCAAAACAGACGTAGTTTCAGTTTAAAATTTAGATTTAGATCCATTCATTTCACCAGCCCATATAATGATGAACAAACACTGTATTACCAATGACCAAACAATGTATTACGGATCTATTATCACGTTTATAGGCTAGATCTGCTGTCAGATATTCCTAAAATCTATCAGACCGGATGTAAATAATTGTTGCCAGAAGCAAAAGTCAGCCATTTAATTCCTGGCCACGCCCACAGGATGTGGAATCTTAATGACAGGAAAAGGAATTTGCTGAACTGGTACAAATGAAATACTAATTTATATTACTGGCAATCATTAGTTACTAACATTATCATTAATATTATTAATATAATCCAATATTCATACAATGTTTATGTTATTCATACAAAAAATGAAATAACTAAATCTTGCACTTGCACAATTTTTCTTTGCCTTAATTTGAGTTTAAATTAAAAGTACAATTTTGTAGCCTGTTTGCTACATCATTTAAAAGTGAATGCACTGTAATATAAACAGCTTTCTCTATAGATTTATATTGCATTACCCTTATCAAGACACTTATTAAACGAGTCACACACTTGACATAACACATGTACACACTGTGGCAGCCGGTCGATACCGGCTCTGTTCAATAATGTATCGATTTTGAAACACGATAATAAGTTGCTTGCCAATAAAAAGGAAAGTCAGACGGCTCTGCTCGTCTCAGTGCTCATGGCAGTACAGCCTCATGTTTCCAGAAGCTGTTTTTAGAAGTTAAAATTTGCGCTATATTTACACACATCCCCGCGATTCCCCCAAAACGCGAACGCAAAGTGTCTGAACTGATTTGAATCCGGAGTGTTTTATCACATTTTAACCCCAGATAAACGTCAGGTCAATTCCGTATTTGACAACAGGCTGCAGTCTTTCAAAAGACATCGGGTAAACAAATGCATGCTGATACATACTTTCTCCGAGTTTACACTGTAGCATGATGATATTTAGCAGATTACTAAGTGCAAAAGGTCGCATTGCAACGCGTTTAAGAAAGTTAAAAGTTATAAATATACGTGCATATGTCTCAGCAACTCACCTGCGTGCTTTTCCCGGTGTGTGTCATTCCCGAGACGATAACGATCTGATTCTTTTCAAGAAAACTCATGAACTGTTGTTTGTATTTCCAGACAGGCAGCGTCTTCCTCTCCTGTAACAGCCGGTAATATCTGGAGGAATACGGCAAGCCATCAAACGGGTTGAGCTGCAGATCATCTCCAAACTCAAAGGTGTCAGACTCATCATCGTTCCTGAGTTCTCCTTCTGATATCTCGCTGTTTCCAGCCATGTTACTCCTCAAGCATCCCCCGTCCACCTCCTCTACTCCCTCTCTACTGCTCCTCCTCTCCGCCCGTCACTGTGTTTAGTTTACAGTCACAAACACGCTGGAAATCTCCAACTCGCGTTTGGAAACACGCTCGTGCACGTGACACACTCGTGCACGTGACACTCACCGTAAACCGCGCGTGCTCGTGACACGCACCGTGCACCGCAAATGCACGAGAAAACGGATCCTTCTAGTCCGACAAACCTCAGACTAAATTGATCTTCTGGAGGTTGGGTTGTTAGTTCATAATTGTCGTACATTCACACAGTAATGTGTAAAACGTGTCACACAACTGCTGTTTCTCAAATTAACATTCTGCGTTTTATAATTATTTCACCATTTAAATGACCCTAAATCGGGGTACGGGCGTACAAATACGATATAAATGTCCAATGGCTTTTTGTTAAACAAGATTTTAAGTTACTGTACTTTTAAAGGCCACTCTGAGAAATATTTACTGGAATTTAAAGTGTGACCATTTATATTTACATGACGTATTGTGTATATTTACGTCATAAACCATCTCGCGTGTGTCGCTATAGTAACAATAACACACGCGTGACGAGCTGTACTGATTTCCCAAACATGCTTCAGCGGGACCCATTCATCTCTAAAATTCACGTTTCATGTTGACAATGAATCCTGCGGGTAAACTAACGTGTATTTGACCAAATTCTTAGTTGTATTTAAAGCCCATTTTATAATATTTAATACAGTCATAACATTTTATTGGATTTATCATAACATTACCGGATTATTAATTATTATAAATTGCATGGCCTAATGTTAATTACATGCAATATTTACACCGTAATCTATTTTTCACAGTCCATACAGGCAAGCTGAAAACACAATATTTCAAGTAGTATTACACAAACGCTCGCCAAATCATTTTTTTGTCCCATTAGCGTCATCTGCTGGCACAATGTCGCACCCTCATGTTATGTTTCTCGCCTGTCTTTGTGCATCTGTCCAGGTGAGGGACAGTCTGCGGTTCTGACTGTGGGACAGGTGAGCCATCACAGCATAGAACTCATCTGGCAAAGAGAACAGAGACCGACACGCCCACCGGACGACTGGAGCTGCTTCATCCTGGAGCAGAAGCGGAGAAGAAAAGACACATTTAAAGAGATATACAGGCGAGACGTTGCAAACTATATTAACACTCGCATATGCATTTGGTAGATGCTTTTATCCAAAGTGACTTACAGTGTATTTAGCTTTAATCAGTATGCATGTATCCTGGGAATCAAACCCACAGCCTCTGCACTGCTAATACAATGCTCAACCAGTTGAGCTATGGAAAAGTTTGTGGTGTACATCATCACATGATGATCTTTGTGGCTATTTATGGCACGTTCAGGGGATACAGCACACAGTTCACAGTGGAGAATCTGGAACCAACGAGCACCTACACCTTCAGACTGAAGACAGTGTGGTCACCTGACAACCAGCTGTATTACCCCATAATCTCTGCAACTACAGAGAGTAAATCTCTTTATTTACGATCAATAAATGAAACGTTATTTTAACACTTTAGTAAACCTAGCAGGTAATCCGGTTTGAATCTCTCTTGTAATATAGTGTGTGTGTGTGTGTTCTAGATGATAATTAGGAGACTAAACCAGTTAAACGAGTGTTGTTGTATTTTCATCAGAAGAACCTCTCAATGGGAAGGATCTTCACAATACTGTTCTGAGGAACGATGAGAAGGAACTCAGTGTGGTGCTGCAGTCAAAGTGAGGACGGGTGAATCAGTCCACAGACTTAATGAATCATTTCGGTCAATTGACAAGAGACGGGTTGGTTATGCACTCTCCGTTTGGATAGGCAAAACGTATACAATGCTTTTAGTCATTACCACAATGTTACAAATTTAAACACGTCATGTAGCGTTTACATTTGACTTCTAGCCGAGGTGATTTTCATGGCAGTCGAGCGCAACACACTGTAAAATGAAACACAAAGATTATGTAAGAGAACTAGCCAACGATAACAGTTAGAGAGTGTGTAAGTGAATACAAGAGTACTCGTATATTAACACCTGTGTGTCGATTCGTTCTGGTAGAACGATCAGTGTGGATGTTCCAGACAAACTGGGTTTTACTCCACTCATGATAGCAGCTATGAGAGGCTTTACTAGGTAAACACATCTGTTTGTCTGTGTGTGTGTGTGTGTGTGTTATGGGTTAAGGCACTGATCAGTGTAATTTAGTTAAAGAATCATTTCTGTGTATGATATTTTGTGCTGTAGTGGAGTTCAGATACTGGTGCAGCGTGGCGCAGATGTGAACAGAAGAACCAGCAGTGGGAGAGACAGGTGAGCTATGACATCACCGCAGCTGCTCTGACTATGAATCTCCTGGCGTGAACATGCTGGTCTCATGTGTGTGTGATAAACCAGTATGATGCTGGCTTGTTTCCATGGACACCTGGATGTTGTGAAGTTCCTCCGCAGCTGTGGAGCATCCTGGAGCTCTCGAGATAGATCAGGCTGTTGTGCTCTTCACTGGACCACATACGGAGGACACCTGCCTGTTCTGCAGCACCTCATAGACGAGGGGTGTGAGGTGAATGAACACCAGCTGGTTGTTCATTTGGTTTTGGAGGTTCACTGTAAAATGTCTGATAATGTCTGGTGTCTGTCAGGTGGATGTGCGGGACTGTGTCTCGTGGACTCCGCTCATGACCGTTTCCTTGGTCACTGGAGACGTCGCTGTAGCGTCTCTGTTGATCTCAGCCGGAGCAGATGTTAATGTGCAAGACAGAGATGGAAAAACGCCACTGATGGTCTGAACGGAAATGATTTTACTCGATTCCATATTAGTTAGCTGCAATCTGCATCTTTTTTTTGTTTTCGGTGACCAGTTATTGAGCAAGTACATAACAGATCAGTGTTCAACACCATCTCCTTATCTTACCCCGATTCACAACAGTAAGATTATAATGATTTAGAGTTCGAGAGGTCCCGGGAAATGTCAGTTTGACTTGTGGTTACATCACCTCTGAAGAGAAGTGCTATTAAATCACCAGTGTGTGGATGCTGAATCGTTTGTCGTTCGTTCGTACAGTAGTTCATCATTTTAAGAATTTAAACTTTATCCGTGTTAAGAAAATTACTTTTTTTGTAATTTTAATGTTGTGTAATGATTAATTTGAAGGATCTGATGAGTTGTGTGTTACAGGTGGCTGTTCTCAATAATTATGAGCTCCTGGTCAAACTTCTGCTGGAGAACGGAGCTGATCCTCACATTCAGAACAAGGTCAGGACAGCAGAAACAAAACAACAGAGATCCAAACACAACCCGTCTCCTACAACTCTTATAAATATAAAACTTGTCTGTTTTTGTTTTTTGGACCACCATGTGGTTGCAGGTTGGTGTTAATGCTGTTGATATGGCAACCGCATTTGAAAGACAGGTATAATTCTTATTGTTTTATATAAAGATAAAAAGGTTAAGATCAGTTACAGATATGAACCTGTTTAGATCATTTACTCAGTTTCTTTCTCCTCTTTCTCCTTCAGAATATCATCTGTTTGTTACTACATGATGAATGAGAAACATCAGATTAAATAAGAGGCCACAAACCAGTTTCAAAACTTTATGCTCATTGCGTGTTCAGAATTTATGCACCAGACATCGACATACAATATTTCACATTTCTCCATTATTCAAACATTTATCATTAAAAAAAACACAGAACAAAATATGAAGGAACGTTACATGAGTGAATACAACATGACTCAGGTGAGTAAATGATAATAAGTGATAATGAGAATTAAAAAGTCAAGGCAGTAAAGCAGGTGAGTATATAATCAGGTCACAGTCATAGATCGGAACAGTCGGTGTTTTTTTGTAATGCACTGTGTGGTTTAATGATTTAAAAATGTTTGATAATACCGACGACAGAGATGAATTTACAATGTAAACTTTAAGAATGGCACTGCGCAGAAATGACTCATTTCCAGTACGAGCTACGTTTGAAATCGGAGTTTAGAAACAGAATCTGCTTAGAGGCGACCTGTCAGTGGTTACCCAGCTAACAGTTTTCGGTTGTAAGAATGTTTCTGCAACATTTCCAATTGTTGACCATTCAGAACATCCAGTTTTTTAGACGCTGTGTTTCATGTTATTGCTTGGTTATAAGAACGTTATTCAAACATTTTTTAATTCTCTAATGCTTTTATAACATTCCACTAACGCCTTATGAATAACATTGTTGATAATATATAATGTTAAAAAACATTAGAAAAACATTCTGCTAATGTTACTGCAAGAAGTTTTTGGTAACTGAGAGGACTTTTAGAGAACATTAACCAACGTTCTGACAATGTTCCCTGTTAGCTAGGTGGTGAACCTACAATATTTCCTACAGGCTACGAAACTGTATCGTACAGCACTTACATCAAGAACGTTCAGATAATGTTTCGATTTCTGTCATTTGGATTTGATTCATATTTTATGATGCTCCAAAAATTACGATCCATTCCTGCGGCGCTGCCAAATCTCCCATCATCCATTGCTATTAACCACCACAATGTGTGTTGAAGCAGGCCCAAAGGGATTATGGGAATATTGACAGATGTTGTGGATGATCATAAAATGAACTCTCTCTAATGCTTCATGTGGAAATGTTATTTTGGTCGATGGTGAGCGAATCCCTTTGAGTACAAATATAATTCAAACAGCTATTCATTTCCCCCCGAGAGCTACATTTTAAAGTGTGTCTAGAAAATACAGCTGCATGACCATGAAAACATTTAATACTTTTAGTTAAAAAGAAATCAGTGACCAGCACAGGTCTCTCATAAATGTCCTCAAAAACTGTTGTGGGCGATCTGATCTCAACAAACACAATATTAACCATCCTCACCTTCCTTATTTCCTTACAGTCTTTAAAATTAACCGTACAAACTGGACTTCAGAATGTTCGTGACATGTGGATTCAGAATTTTGTCTGTGAGGTTACACTGTTCCTGTCTTGTCCTGGAGGTTCCTTGAAGGTAACGTTTGATTTCTTGTAAGTGTCACAGAACTGTCACACTGAAGACCCCTCCACACAGCACCACACAAACAGCAGCACAGCTCTGACCTGATGAAGATGCTATCACACTGCAGACAGCATCAGAGATGCAAGAGTGACTGCATGAGGTTGTACAATAGCACAAAGCTGTACCAGTAAACAGTGAAAACAGCGAACGCACATGACAGCTGCAACGTGTGACTTTTTTAACATGCATTTCTTTTCGACATGTCATGTGACTTTGACACTGTGTCTTACTCATCTTGTTTTCACTTACGTGCAACAAATAATGATTTCTCATAATGATAATGATTGGCTGCGCTTCGAAAGGTCAAGGGGTAAACAAAATTAAAGCTGAAACGATTTGAAGGTTGTTTTATGATGCTTGACCTTTACACAATATGGGGCTGAATATGATGAATATAATGCGCTTAATTGAATTCAACGGGAAAACTGCAGCTGAATTCCATATAATGATGTTGTGCACTACACAGTTATGTAGTCATGTGAAAGGTCCTAATTCAGGTTTAAACATTAGCATTCAAATAAAAATACAATGAATATGAGTATTAAAGGTAGGGTAGGCAATTTCAGAAGGGCTAGCAATAGCAAACTAGCTTTGAAAGCATAAGATGAGCGATCTGCAAAGCCACGCCTCCTCCTCCTGTGTATGCAAATACACAATATGACAGGCAAGTAGGACGTCCTATCACAGCATTTGGACCGAATGCAATGATTGGATGAACATTTTATGGTCCTGCGCTATCAGGATGTAAGACTTTTAATCAGCCTAACACAAATGTTTCTGGAGCAAATTGCCTACACTGCCTTATCATATACAATAATATCACATACCTAAAAAGCACTTATGACACAACAGAATGAAATCAACATTGATCCAACAGAAATAGGTTTGCATTGCATCACTGATTCGCAGCCGAATACACGAAACGTTCATAGAATGTACATGATTTGCATTTTAGGCACAGATTCGTTTGATAGGTGTAACTCCCAATTCAGTTTCAATCTGGTTTCAGTCCAGTTTAGCACAAACAGTCCGTGTGGCGTTCATTTTCACAGATGATACGAAGGTACATCATTTTAAACTCAGAAAAAAAAATAACAACAGAAGGACAATCAGGTAAACATGGACGAACCACTGATCGCTACAATCCAGAAAGTGTCGCCCACAGTGCACCGTGCTGAAATAAATACGCATATGAGGAACATAAATAACGCATTACATGTACCTGAGTGTAAACTCATAGCACCGTTTAGAGGGAGAGCACCGCAGGGGTCAAAGGTCACCCCTTACATCAGCACTCTGACGCTCTGACACGTATCTGCAGGTCTGCAGCGCTTCGTAGTGCAAAACGCGAAACGCGTCTGTCCGTCTGTCCTCAGCTGCTGAACTTCACGCCGGCTGCGAAGTGAGGCTTCGGGGGGAGGGGCGGTTGTTTGGGCGGCGGTCTGACAGTCAGGCGGTGCAATAACAAAGATATTACAATAGATATTTGTGAGTATATTATGTTGGTCTTTTTCTAGTGTGTAAGGGTGTGATGGTACCTGCTGGGCTGTGGATGAGGTGGGGCAGGTCGGGGGGTCATTGGGATTGGGATGGGTGCTGGGAGTCGGACGGCAGACGGGCTCCGCATTAGCCGGACGTTTCGACCCAGCGGGTCAGCAGGCAGAGGCTTCTGGGGCGGACTGGGCTTTTCAAACGCCTGTGAACAATAATGACATCATTGTGAATAATACGGGCAATAATAAACCATTCTTGGTATCCCTGTAGCAAAACCATTATAAACATACTGCTGTACCTCTGTGTTTCACTAGTTCTGTTCTATTAATCAGCCACCAGAGGGCAGTACACGCAGGTCTAACCCCACTGCTGCATCCTGACCTGTGCTCTGCATGTGGCTTCATTGCTGTCGCCGTGGTAACACTCCGGTGGTCATGTGACGCGTGGCCCCATATGTTCCTAATCTATCGGCTACAGATGAGATCATGATAATCTGCTACCTGCACCTCGTGTGTCCCTCACTGTCTTCACTGATCCGAATCACTGAGATGCAAACATGATTCTGTTCTGTCTTTCATCTTTTTCTGTTTTAATGAGTGATGAATTTCTGCTCTTATCATATCTCAACCGTTGCATGATTGCCGACGACAGTCTTTTGGTTTTTCTTAATTTGTGAGTGTTAAAAATGTCTGGAGAACTTCTGTATGGACGGACTCGTGTGTTTCTGTGACGGTTCCCCGATGGAAGGTGTTGATGATCTGAATGAGGGAATCAATTTCCTGTCAGATCTCAGACACACACACACACTTGTAGCTAATGAAACAGCTTTGAAACAGGTCATGCTATACACATCTGATTTCCCAGGTCTTCTGTTCATCAGCTCATATCACTGCTGACTGTCTGTCTGTCGTATATCTGCTGATTTCTTATGAGATCACATTTTGTCAGAGGAAAAATTCACTCAAAAAACATTCTGTCACTTTTAAGTATATCGCAAGCTAGCTTTAAAAGCATAAGATCCCGCCCTCCCTTCAGAGCGCTTGATAAGTGTTTGATAAGCAAGTAGGACATCCAATCACTGCATTCGGATTGTTCTCAGAACGTTTGCTAACATTCTCTAAAAGTTCTCTCAAATTTACTAAAAAAGTTTTTTTAAGAGATGTTAGTAGAAATTCTTCTAACGTTAAATAACATGTATCAAAACATTATTCTTAAGTAGTTAGTGGAATGTTTTATGAACATTACAGTAATGTTTGAGTAACGTTCTTATAACCAAGCAGCAAAGTTAAAACAGCATCTAAAAAACTGGACGTTTTGAATGATCCTAAAACATTTCACATTTTCATTAATGGAAATGTTAGCGGAAAACGTTCCTACAACGTACAACCTAAAATTGTTAGCTGGCTAGCTGCTTTCAACTCACTCTCAAACATGTATGTTGTTATTTTTCTTCAAATCAAATTTGTCATAACATTAGCAGTTCATCGTTTTTTGCTGAAGAACCATTAAAGAACCACCATTTTTAAAAGTCCTGCTTCATGTTTAAATATAGTCTATTGTTAGACGCTTTGAATGTTTTTGCTGCATTTCCAGAGAGCAGTTGTGATGTTTCTCCTTTAGGAGATAATTCCTGCTGGTCCACTTCCTTCTCCTGCAATCTGACTCTCACAGGGTCTTATAAAACAGACTCTTTTTTTACAAGCCAAGGCTTTTATGGGACGAACCAGCAAATTGCTTCAGTTTATCAATGCCCAGACAGGTGTGTGGACCCTCATCTGTGGTACCACAAACAGAAGCATTTATCACAACGCAGGCCGCTTGGTTACGAGCTGTTTTAATAAACCTGCAGCAGACTGGTGACCTTGAGTAACGAACTTTCCTTCTGCTCGTTGTTATTTATGCATTCTGCCCTTCATTTGTTGTCAGTAATTGTAAGTGCCTCTTTTAATCGGATTTTTAAAGTGGTAAAACAATTAGGACGGTTATTTATAAAACCCATTTAAGTGCCCTCACAAGAGGGTAATTATGAACCTCATTACTCTGACAGGAGATGATGGAGACGGTTGACGGTCAGTGTCTAAGGTGACAGAACTTCTAAACAAGCCCAGTGCAGCAAACCTTTTGTTTTGACCAGCTGTCACATGACACATTTTGCCAGTCGCTTGGCCTCTCCGATTGGCTGACCAGAGGGTTCATCAGCATATTCTTTGGATTACATAAACCACTGAGAGTTAATATGACACGAAGGTCTAATGAAAGAGGCCGATTCACACCACACCACATAAGCGTAGATGTTAAATTGTCATAAAATCATAACACTTTACAGTCTATGCTAAAAATGTGCTCTGCCTCAGCAGTGCGTCACTGCCAGGAAATGAGGGAGAGTGAAAAATTAGAGTGTCCGAAATCACAAGAGTCAAAATGCACATAAACAAAACCTTGTTCTTGGTAGCAATTAGTAGACACTTAGAGGTTGGCTTATTTGACCTTGTCTATTAAACTACCTAGCAACATTCTAGCAACCTCACAGAAACGTACTAAAAACACTCAGAGCACCTTATATTCAAGTAGCATCTGCTTAGCAACTCCCTGGCAACCACCCATAAAATCCTAGCAATAAGTGCTCATTTAGTGCTAATTTGCGGTATATACAGTATTTTGATTATACAGAGTGTATCACTGGAGTTTACAGATGTCCTCACCATGGCGATCTTGCAGACGTTCTGGCAGGTGATGCCATGGAGACTCTTTCCTGCTGGAGGAGGGGAAGTGTGTGTGTGTGATGGTGGGCGAGCTCTGGGTGGAGAGGACTGGCTGTAAGAGAGGGAGGGTGGAGGTGTCGTCAGGGTCAGACCGAGTGCCGTGGGCAGCGGGCGAGACAGGTGGACTGGGGGGCACTGGGGCAGTCTGCGGACCACAGAATCCACTGTCTGGAGGGAAGACTGGGGCTGAAAGAGAGGAACACAGAAAGGGATTTTGCTTAAATGAAATAAAGCCCATTTTTAGGACCATTAGGATTTTCATGGCAATTAAGCACATATTCTCCCCAAATGTAAATCTCATTCAATGTAAAGGTAATGTAAAAACAGTATTTGGACACTGTATCTCACTTAAAGAGGAACTGTTCTCAGAACTAACCTTCCTTTTTAGGAGTCATTTTAAAATGACTTCTAACTTAAATTTGTTGTGTGTGTATGAAGTCAGTTCTCTGCAACATATACATTCATGCATTTGGCAGATGCTTTTATCCAAAGCGACTTACAGTAGATTCAAGTTATGCATTTGATCACAATGTGTGTTCCCTGGGAATCGAACCCACAACCTTTTGCATTGCTAACACAAGGCTTGACCCGTTGAGCTACAGGAACACAAATGTTGTCTTAGCACAGTGATCACAGGTGTAGTTCATCATGTTACACATATGTTCCACTTTGACAAGCACATGCCCAAAAACCAAAGCAGTTCGTTGTTTGTTGTCATTCTGTACAATTTCCCTCTTGTGTGAACTAAATACTATTTGTTTACAGACATGCAGCATGTTTTCTTTCAATAGCATTAAGCTGAAGCTGTGACGGTCTTTGTTGTGTTTCTCGAGCGTGCAGACAGCCTGTCTGTACACAAAACAGCTGTCAAGATCACAGCAAAAGCTCAGAAAAAGCTCGGCGATCATGTAAATGTCTTTTATAGAGCAGCTGCCTTTGTAGGCTGTAAACAAGACAGCTCGCTAGATTTTGGAACACAGCCTATAAATATTTGTCTTATATGAACATATGAACACAC
>JAZGTI010010960.1:0-14694 GCA_036877585.1 Botia kubotai
CTGAAAACCTGCAGCATTCAAAGACACAAGATATAGATTAGGTGTTGCGAAGTTCACGAAGTTTAAACATGCTGGATCTCGTTGAAGTCGTATCCTAGCGATTAGCTTGTGTACTAGGACACAAGCTAATTAAACAACATTCCTCTCAACAAATTAGATTTTGGGTTATGCATCCATATATAATTATGTATCTATTTTCATGGCAATATCTTTGTCACATTCGTGATGCTGTGTGTCATTCACTACAGCACAGCTGAAACACCAGTATTCTCTATCATGACCTCTGTTTGTGGCTTACAGCTCTGGCGTTGATGACAGGACTTTACTGGTTAGAAGTTCTACAGATATAGATGCCAACATCTTTGCTGTGCTTCCCAAAGGTGAGAAAGCAACGCTCTGTTCCTGCTGTACGTCATGCGTTTGGAATCATTTTTGAAATTTGCAGAACGTTTCCAAATAGTTTTGTTAACTGAAATACTTGTCTTTTGTAGTTTCAGAGCTAAAAAAGCAGTTTGAAGCCACAATCGGAAGTAATCCAAAAATGAATAGGTACATTTTCTTTTATAATGGTTGTATACCCAGCTAACAGGAAATGTTCATAGAACATTAGTTCGCTGCTTTAATGTTCGTCGAACATTGTTTTAACATTTTGTCATACATCAAAAATGTTGTTCTGAAGTAGTTAGTGGAATGTTTTCAGAAAGTTACAGAAAGATTTTTAATAACGCTCTTATAACCAAGCAATGATATGTATAAAACATCTAGAAAATTGGTTTTGAACGCTCCTAGAACTTTTAAAATAACTTTCTGTTAGGTTTCTGTACTGTTTCTGTTAGGTAATGAAAACGTTAGGGAAATGTTCTTACAACCTAAAATTGTTAGCTGGGTGTGTACAGATTGACTACTATATAGAACACTATATAACAGCGTGTCATTTTGCAGAAAAGAGAGGATAGCACGACGGCTGGAGGGGATTGAGACTGACGTTCCGGCTGGTCTTGCAACAAGCGTTCAGCACACAGGCGGCCTGGTGACCAATCGTCTGCTGGAGGAGGACACGCCGCGCTACACGCGAGCTTCAGATCCCAGTGATGCAGGAATTGTGGGTAAGAACCACAGTTTATAATTCCTAAAAGACGTTGGACTGCGTAACAAGACATTATCAGTGTCAGAACGTAGAACGTAGAGTGTTGTGCTGTTTGAATAAACGTTTTTTATTTTAAATAAAAATAAAATTTGAGTCTAAGAATTGGCTCCCTTTGTTTTGGAGTGTAAAGCTGAATTGAATTGGCCCTGCCAATAAAATCATTTCAATGTTTTGCTAATTTTGAAAAGCAAGCACATTTTAAAGGCTTGTCAAGCTGTTATTCGGAATTTGTCTTGACACACTATTCAGTTCAAATTCAGCTGCTGTAAATGTAAAAATGTTCTCTCCATTCTAAAATATAATGAGTAAAACAGTAAAACTTGCATTTAAATACTTTTAAAACTTTGCATTTTTTTCTGGCTTTCATTTCCTGTTTCCTCTGAAACAGTGCGGCGCTACAGTCGTGATGAAACTGAAGCTCCAGAACGTCAGTCCCGAACTCGGACCCGCCCAGATCCACAGCCACCCACCCATCCTGACCCTGTCGTCCCAACCCCAGAAGAGTCTGATGTAGCAAGTCTCAGCTCCAAAGCTGAGCGGATTGCACGCTACAAAGCTGAGCGTCGACGCCAGTTGTCTGAACGTTACGGAATTTTGCTCGATCAGGAGGTGGATGTGGATTATGCGCCTCGCTACACGCGTGCACGCAGAGAGTCTGACCTGTCTGACAAGGGGGCACCTCCTGACAGGGGGCGTGGTGAGAGCAGGATAAGGCGTGGGGCTTTGCAAGAACATGATGAGGGGCAGGAACAAAACTGCAGCAAGTCCAAGTACAGCAGCTCAGGAATGGGGCGGGTCTTTATGCCTTCTGACTCTGTCTCTGGTCCAGCTCCTGCTCCAGGCGTTGATGCCGAGCGAGAGCGAGAGAGGGCAAAGAACTTGGAAAATTATAAACGAGCACCTGACCGGAGTCCCAAACCCCGCCCACAGGAAGCGCCAGTTCCCATGGAAACAACACCTGCCCAACCAACAAGGGGTGTTGCTGTTGTCACAGTGCCAAGTTCTCCAAGGTCCACACGCCGAGCCTCTCTACCATTGGCCCGGCATGGTGGTATCTCTCCTGGAGACCTGTTTATTGAACAACAAGCTCAAAACATTCTCAGCAGACAGGGGTACGTATTTCTGCAGAGTTCCTGGTTTCTAATCAAGCAAGTCGAAACCCTTTTTTAATCTGATGTGACTTTATATTTCAAATGCATAATATGCCAAAAAGGTTTTGAAATATGATGTAGCGTATCAGTGGACCGAAATGGACTAAGTCACAAAACTGTAATTTTGTTTTCATGAAATAAATTCCTAAGAAAATCAAGAGAATTTAGATGCTTACTTTCAAGATGTTATCTATGAAGAAGGCGACTGCAACAGGGTTAACAATTGCCATCATCTATTTATCCAACTATACCAATAAGGCTGGTGCCCCTTAAAGACTAATGCAGTTTCTTGTCTCAGTAAGATAATACTAAAGCTCTGAAACATACTGTGGTAAAAATGCTGAATAGGGGCGATTTTGTGTCTAGTCAGGCTCAGAATCATGCCAGAGAGCTTCTGAGGTCATATGTAAAAGTGTTTCCTGGGCATCAGCAAGAATTACTGGCCTTTTAGTGAAGCACTGCAGACTGATACTGTATTGGCCCCAAGTTTTAATAATCTTCAGAATGGTGGACAAGAAATGACAGTAGGTGGCTGTTTATCAAACAGTTGTAATGTTCTCCACAATCACAGAAGAGCAAGAGTTTTCTTTTTAAAAGATAAACTAGGTCTAAACTAGGTGATTTCTAACTAGGTGGCAGTTTAATGTGTATTGTTTACAGGTTTGTGAGCATCATTATGGTGGTAACCTTAGAAGACTCCAGAATAAACAGCCCTCTTTAATAAACTGATCATTTGTATACCCAAGTGTTGGACGTGCTGTTCAGAAAGTGTTTATAACTCTGATTCTCTAAACAACCCTTGAGGGGAAAGAGATCCAGACTGATGAGATCACTTAAAATAAGGCCCTTGGGATAGTAATGATGCCAGGAACAAATTGAGAAGCCTTTAAACAAAGTGCCTTGGTTGAGCGAGAAACAACCAATTAAGCAGAACATAGGCATTCAAAGTGTGACCTCACAAAGGGTTTTCAATAACTTAACCGAGGACTGGTAATCCATGAGGGTCTTTTATTATTGTAGCAGGTCATGGTAATGTTGCTCTGGTAACCTAGGGTCTGAGCCTCTGTGTTCTTTAGCTTGGCAGCTCTTTCTCAGAGCGAGTGGTCCCTCAGGAGAGACGTGGACAGTGAAACATATTCACAAATCAACTGGCCATCCAGGTATCAGAATCAGTGTAACTTTCCTTGTAGACCCACTAACGGCGTCTCCCAACATTCAACTCTCCTGCTCGCAATACATGAGCTCCATTATAATACTAGCCTTTAGACTTCATACCCCTTACCATTTTTATATATAGTGACTATAGATGATGGCAAACAATTCCCTTCTGAACCCCACCCATTTTTTTTACCCATTTGTTTATGTTTGTATCCACTGACCTTTGCACCTCCCAAAACTCTGACAAGCTCCTAACAAAGAACCCTGTCTTACAGTCCTTTCCAGTTTGTGGAGCTTATTGACTGTATCAGAAGGTCACTGTTTGTTAAGTTACCAGAGAGTGGTAGAGGACACTATTGGTTTTGCATTCTGGTTAAAAAGTTTTGCCATTCAGTTGCCTGGCTTCATGAGTATGATGGATTTATGGACAGACTGATGAAGCCACCTGGATGAATGGCAAAACCTTGTAAATGTAAGTAAATCCCAAAGGAGTTCCTTTCGGAATAATTCTGTCAGACATACTACATTGACTTGTATATTAACACCTTCATAGACCATTTCATGTTCTGTTAGACAAGTGTGCCATACTTTGGTTTGTTTTTAGGTTTAAATGTGCTGAATAACTTATGATAACTGGTAGCTGTAGAGCTAATTGAATTGTTCTTTTGTGAAATGAGGAGCTGCTTTGTAAGTAAGAACAAAGAAATCATTTCATCACAGAGAATTCTGATGACACTTGATTTCTCTCAGGCAGCATGATTGTAATTTTAAATTGGACTATTAATTCCTCTTCTTCCTCCCTTTATGAAGAATACGAGTAAGAGAGAGACAGGCAAGAGAGGACATCTCTGGCAGGGGCTCTGATTTAGGGTCAGATGTCCCCTCAGTGAGACGTCATCCAACAGTTGCTCCTCCATATTTGGCTCCACGGCCTCAATCTGCAAACCAGCCACGAACACGGAGCACAGAACCCACAATACAGCCTGTGGGCCAGGGTGCAGAGACCCGTCAACAAAGAGCACACAGTGCGGAAAGACCACGATTCCAGCGCAATCACAGTATGGATTCGCCAGCTTACCAACACACACCTGCAAGTGAGCCAACAGGTACTCAGCGTGCCCAAAGTGCAGAGCCCCCAAGTTATGAGCAGGATCCTGGCATACACCCTAGCACCATGGGCCATCAGCCAGGTTTCAGGCAAATCAAGCAGTCTTTACAACGGCGAGGTAATCAAGATGCTACACAACAATCACAAACACACAGACCTTCCCAACCACTACAACCTGCAAGTAAAGCTCTCCAAGAGTCATTGCCTGGTTGCAGAGATCCCCATCCATCTGTTCAAAAATATCGGGCCATCCTTCAACCAGTGCCTGTGGGCCGGGATACACACCAACCATCTCAACCACATTCACCTGCTAAGAAACCTCAACAGGAACCTACCTTGCGTACACGTCCGGCACATGAACATACACAACATTATGGGCCTGTGTTTGGTCACAGCCAACCTTTGCAACATGGTCCGGTCCAAACACTGCCACCAGCCTATGGACAATTTGTCCACTCTGTGCCTGCTCATGGATCTAGCCATCCACCCCAACCTTCGACCTCTCATGTGATGCACCCTGTGCCAGGACCTCCACTTGGTACATCTGAAATGCTGGGTTCCAAAGGGAACTTTGCTTTACCTGGATCAACATCTTTAGGAAAAGAAGGTGCAGAGGCCAAAAGGAAGGACAGTGATGATCAGATTCAGCTCATTCACGGAGACGGACAATCATCATCCAGGGTGGATCCACCTTTAGAAGGGCTACTTAGGAGCAGAAAGGCAGTGCTACCCTCAGAGATACGCCGCAGGGAAAAGAGTGCGGATGATGTCACACATGGACATGATGATGGTATAGAAAGTCATAGAATTAGAAGGATTAGCGAATCGGACATCCCAGAGGGGAGAGATGGGGGGAAGTTTTCCCAGTTGGGGGAGAGAGAAGGACATGATGTAAGAGGAGCCATTCATATGGAAGAGGGCATAGTAACGATTGAAAAGGTAATTGGTCTACCAAAAGACAGAGGTCACAATGTCAGAAGGATCAGTCTATCTGAGGAAAGAGATGTAGAAGGTGGTTTGGAGAACAATTGGACAGGTGAAGTTGCAGGGCGTGGTGTAAGGAAGATAGGTCAAACACAACAAAGCAGGCAGGGGGGTGGTATTAAAATGGAGCAGAGGCAAGGTAATTTTAGCACTAACCAGGTAGTGGGGTTGGATTGGGGAAATGACAAGATTAATGAATTAATAGAAAGAGAAGGGCAGGTTAATAGAACTACAAGACAAACTGCACAGTCAGTTGAACTGCAGGTACAAGGTAATGTGAAAATCAAGCCGCGGGCTGAGGAGGAAGAAGGCCACAGTATTCTGGCAGAAGGACATGGTAAAAGACGACAGGTAGATTTGTCAGAGAGTGAGGAAGTGCATGTCAGACAAAGAAGGATAAGCCAGTCAGAAGATGGTTGGGACGGACGTAGGGTTAGTAAATTTGGGCAGCTGGATGAAAGGAAAGTTCAAGGAGTCCATAGAATCAGCCGATCAGAAGGAAACCAACAGATGAATCCAAACCTACTTGAAGAAATGGACATGGCCAATATGCAGCGTTCTCTACATCATAGGTTGGGGGAAGCAGGAGGGTACTTACAGAAAGGCTCCTCTTTCCCACAAGCTCAACATCGAGTAATCCAGGATGCAGGTGACCTTAAGCCAAAAGTCAGAATTCGATCCATGTCAGATATTGGAGTGACTCGGCGGTCTGCTGCATTGCGTAGTCTGGAGCGTGCTTCTGGTCGAGAGGCTGGCATGGTGATGGGACTTCATGCTAGGGATACAGGTGCCGTGGCCGATGGTGAAATGGGAACTTTGGACACACGAGTTTCTGTGGCAAAACTGAGACATTCCTACTTGGAAAATGCTTCTGGACGCAGACCTAAGCTGTACGTTGACTGGCATGTTAGCATGCTACGTCAAGTTCGTCACTGATGTTGATTAAAGCTATTAACCCTACAGCAATAACCCTTACATTAGTACAGTTTAATCGGTACATTAGCTAGATGTGGAAGAATATTGTAGTACTAATGGCTTCGATTATAAATTTGCATGTATGTTACTCACGTTCTGTTGTTTCTTTTAATGAAGGTGAAGAAAAGAGATCTTTTTTAGATAAGTATGAGGAGGTAACCAAACGCTGTGCCTGACTAGAATACGTGTGGAATAACAATATAGTTTAATCCTAATCTTCCCTTAATCTGTTGTGAATTTGTATTTCTCATGCAATCATGCAATTCGATTATTTTGTGATTTGTGTGATACTGATGTGTGCAGTACACTCTGCAATGTTGCTGTAATTTTGTCTGAAGTATTTTCTCTCTCTTTTTTTTTAATCTGGCAATTTTACCTGTTTTAGGGAAACTAAAGGAGACCTGGTTCCCAAGGAGACGGATCCAGCTGTAAGTGGTGACTGTGAAAGAGGGGCCCGTCGGCCAAGACGTTACATTTCCCCTGGTGATGACAGGAAAGCCTCTGAGAGGTTTAGAACCCAGCCAATCACATCAGCTGAAAGACTAGAATCTGATAGGTACAGCGTAACTGAAAGTTATATATAAAACGTTAAATGTTCTACTAATGTTACTGCAAGAATGTTATTGATAACTGAGAGAACCGTTTGAGAATGTTAGCTGGGACGAATGTTGCCTAAAGACGTTTTATTGACGCTTTCTCTATTTTGTTTTCTGTTCATTTACGAATTATGATGGCTAATTACTTTTTTTTAATCTATCATTTTTACCTCCGTCTTTAGGGCCCGGCTTAGTCCAGAGCTTGCAGAGCGTGAGTCTGAGTTCATGTATGGTTTATGATGTTGTTAGTATGTTCCTTAACAGCAAACAAAAAACGACTGTTTCTTTAAAAAAATGGTTTTAACCCTGACTGACTCGCACTCTGTCTTTCCCCAGTGGATGAAGAAAAAATGGATGAGCGAGCAAAAATGAGTGTGGCAGCCAAGAGATCTCTCTTCAGGGTATTGGAGTTTCTTTTTGTGTATACATTTCTGAAATTTCATTGTACATTTGTTCATTTAGGGTTTGTATGCATAGCCAACATTTCTTTCTGTTAGTGATCGGTGAGCTTCTCCTCTCATTCTCCTCTGTCTCCTTTGTCTCAGGAGCTGGAGAGGACTACAGAGGGAGGTGTCCCCAAACCTCGATCACGCAATGCTGCGGTTGAGCGGAGACTTAGACGAGCACAGGATCGCTCACGGACACAGCCGGTCACGACGGAGGAAGTTGTCATCGCAGCTACGTAAGTCACTTCCTACTTGAAGAAACTCTGTTTAGATCTGAACTTTGTGCTTCTTGAGATGTACGAACACGCAAACACGCATAAACACACAGCTTATCTTTTAATACTGTACATCCATCATTGTTCACGCACATTCCCATTACTCCTGTCATTGCTTTGAATCATTTTCTGACTTCCCTGATGTCTTGTCCACACTTCTAATTTAGCACCGGTTGTTATCTTCATTTTGTTACCCGTTTTTTGCCTCTAAAGTTTCCCTGCTCCCCCCACGCAAGTCATCTCTGTTGTAACAACTGCTCCCAGAATCCCCAGCCCTGCCGTAGTCAGCACCTCCATGACTAGCTTCAGGTATCATCTGAAAGTGTTTTGTTTTTGTGTTTGTCTGTGGCTTGAGGCTTCATGGCTTGGCATACTGAAGCATTACAGACTGCATGCTTGATTCCTAACCTTAGCCTTTCATACCAAAAGAATGATAAATGTTTTCAAATCAAAGCTAGAGTTGGTCCTTTCTGGGCCTCAAGTAACTTTAAACAAAATAGCAAATTTAGTGATTGCTTTCTACAGGTGTTTTGACCAATTCCCATTACAAATGTAAGCCATTGGTTGAACCAATGTCACTATGTTGGACTGGTCAGGATGCTCAAACATTTGAAAGAGTACCACAGTGTTTACACTTTTAAGAGGGCTTCATCCAGCTGGAATGACACAGTTCAGCTTTAGCAAAAAAATTCAGGCTGATTATTAAAAAAGAAACCAAATTAACTGAATTAAGTAACTACATTAGTTTTGTCAGCTCTCAAAATGTCCCATCTGCAAAGTTTGTTGCATTGCTCCCTCTGCTGGTGAATGCTCAGATTACACATTGTTTTCCATTTTTAACTTGTGGGGAAAATCACTTCTGTCATAGCTGTTAGATATTATATGCTTATGTATGATTATATAGATGTGTATACATATGTAGGGATGTACACTGTTATTTTAAAATGTAAGTGTATATATATATATATATATATGTGAAAAATAAGACGAGCTTATTAATGTGTCTAGATGTTTTGGGTGTCCGCATTAGCACGTGGTCACCCAGATTAGCTGTAAACGGTCACATGCTGAACAGCAAAACACATTCTGTTTTATATGCACACCCAAATGTCAAAGGTGTCACCCGGCGATCAACAGTTTCACAAGAGGCCCAGAGAGGGTGAGAATCCCTAAAACCAGGTGACGAGAGAATATAAATACAGAAAAGTCCTGTTTACTTTACATGAACTGAGAATATAGACCAGATCATTGGACAGGCACTCAATAAAACTGTTTACTTGAGTCAAAATTACAAGAGCTGTTTGAAACAACAGATCCCTCATTGAACAAGTTTCTGTCTCATGGTGAAACCCAATGCGTTCCCTCCCCATGTTAGAAAATAGAACAAGTTTTAAGCACATGCACAGAAAATGTGGACAACTTGACATTTCTGCGTTTGGCAGCTTAAATTGCAACTTACAGAGTTTGTGTGTTCCTGGGAAGCCCATCATCTCGGTGTAGATTTGCACAAGTTTCGTTTGCTTCTGCAGCTACACTGGTCTACAGTATGTGTATTTTTAATTTTGATATTTCATAAACATCCTGCAATTCCGTTTCCAGCCTGCAGGCGTCTTCGGCACATGGCTCGGGCCACCATGAGCAAGAAAAAGATGGTCCTCCAAAGGAGGCGGTTCCAGACGAGGAGGACGATGAGGAGGAGGTGGGTCTTGAGGAGCCAGACCTATCAACATTAAGTCTGGCTGAGAAGATGGCGTTGTTCAACCGCTTGTCAAAACCATCAGGCCAATCAGAAAATGGACCACGCCCTGACACACGTCAGCGCCGGGCCAATGCTCGTTTTCAGACTCAACCCATCACTCAGGGTGAAGTTGATCAGGTGTGGATTCCATTTCTTTTGTCGTCTAAATAACATCCTTTAAAAGCCAAATTTTACACCTTTTGAAGAAATATGGAACAAGGACATTTAAAAAATCTGAAGGATTGTTTTGTATTAAGCATACTGTGCTATGCTAAAGTAGTGCCGGGGGTTGCCAGGGGTTTGCTGACTAGCCCATGGCAAAACAGCCCACAGCAAAACTCTGATATTCTGCTCTCTGGAACTCTGATTAGGTTTGGCTTGTGTCCTTCCTTCAGTTTAAGTCTGAGATTTTATTTTTTTGGCCTTTGTTTTATCATCAAAATCAAGATCACTTAAAAGTGATAGCACACCTTTCCTAAATAATACACCTGATTTAAGATCTTGTTCCTGTTTGTAGCCAAAACGGATGAGTTACATTGCTGAGGGTTTAGAGAAGCAAACTTTCCTGATGATTGTTTCTGAACACACAGAAGTCGACAGGGTTTATACTTGATTTCTCATTATTTATTTTACAACCTCTGTGGACTTCTGTGTATTTTGAAATTTAGTTTGGTACTAAATGACGCTTAAATGGCAGAAAACGTTCGGTAAGGTCCGGTCAGTATTCGGTGAAAGTCGTTGTACCATTTACAGGAATTAAAAGGTGACGTAGATCCATCCAGTCGCACAGATCAGCCCGCTGTGACTAATGACTCTGGTGGGCCTCCTCAGAGCAAGCAAGTAAGACACTCTAACTGAGGCGTTTGATTGGCTGATAGTAAGAGCCTTGCCTTTAGAACAGCTGCTGATTGGTTCATTGCTTATGGTCTTAGTAACGTTGCATTTTCAGAATGAGTATTTGCTGCTTTTGAGTTGCATTGTGACTGTATTGATTTTGTTGCTGCATAATGACGTAAGAGATTTACTTTTAATCTCAAATTCTTTAAAATGCTTTAGTTATGAAAGGAATAGTTAGCCAAAAATGAGAACTCTATTATCATTTACCCTTTCAGTGTGTTGTTTTTAACTCCGATTTCTTCCTCCGAACCCGAAGGGAGATATTAAGCAGAATGATATTACTGCTCTTTTCCATTAAAAGCATTCAAACGCCATTTGTGTTCCACAGATCAAATTAATTTGCATGGGTTAGGAACAACACAAGGGTGCACCGTTCTAACTGTGCTAAACAGCCGAGATTAGAGTTGTTTTAAACAGCTGGACCTTTATAATTATGAGGCAAAACATTCTTGTGTCTTGCATGTCTGTGTGCCTGAGAGGTTTATTGATGAGGTTGTTCTGTATTCCAAGCACATCCGATTGCCGCCAGCTGTCTCTATGGTCTTATACATGACCTCTGACCTTTCTGGGGCCATACAAAGATGTATGAAAGATGTATGAAAATAATAATGTCTGTCTCTGCAGCTGCAAAATGGAAGTATGAAATTGGAGCCTCTCTCTGCATTACTGGTCCACGCCGTTGCTGCAGCCACCACCCAAGCCTCTGTTGCCACGGTGACAAGCGCTTTCCCATCAGTGACCGCAGATGTTCGCCCGGGGATGTCCACGGCACCCATTTACACTCCGCCTCCCTTTCAGGGTTCGGCCTATCAGGCAGTCTCTGCTAAGGTCCCAGCCTATGAGAGAGGCGTTCGATACTTCAGTCTTACAGAAAGCGGGGAAAATCTCATACCTGATCTTCAGTCTCCGCCTCCTGCAGAGCAGGTCAGCCAATCATCATACAGCAAGGGTGGGGCCTCGCTGATTTCAGCCAGTGGGCAAAAGCAAGAGGAATCTGGGTGGAGGGGAAGACTTGGTTACTTGGGGAGAGAGGAGAGAGAGTCAGAGCTGCCTCACGCTCTCAGTGCGACCTCACCGCAACACACGCGTGTGCTCAGACACACCCCCCCTCACGGCAGGGGAGACACAGAGCTGAGGGGCCCGCCGGAGAGAGAGAAAGAGAGTGTGCCTGTCTCGCACGGAGGCTATTTATCACCAGACGCTCATCAGACTGCAAGAGGAAGCAGTACCACAACCATCGCCTCAGGTAAGTGCTGAACAAAGCTTAGACAGAAAACATGGGGAAACTCACTTGTGAGCGCACAGGTCATGGAGTTCAAATCTCTCAGCTGTGTCTATTGTCTCGACCATGCACACAATCACGGACACGTACGCATGCACCCATGCACGCTGCGCCCTGCGTTACACTTGGCTGCGTGTCCGCAAGATGCGCCGGCTTGTGATCGGCTTAACAGGGTTAACCGGAGATCTGGTTCCAGCCCGCATGCTGCTCGAGTCAAATGTGATTAGCATAATTTATCATACATCAGTCGCGCAGCTGTCTGTGTCTGCACCGCGCAGAACTAATGATGCCGAAATAAATCGCACAGAAGGCAGAGTGGAGGGATGCTCTCCTCTGTGGCTTTTGTTTGCAGTCTTTCAAAGCTGTTACTATTCCTCGCCCGTGTGTGTGTGTGTGTGTGTGTGTGTGTGTGAGACAGAAAGCGTGACTGCATTCATTATTTTGTAGTGGAGGAGGAAATGAATGAAAGAGGGATGCTGAGAATGGTGAGAGAGCTGCGCGTGTGCGCAACATGAATGCATGCTCTGATACAGATGTTTTATCACTCCACACGAAAGACACAATGAAACGGTCAGTTATTAGGATTCATTACATGTCTGTGACATGCTAAAGAACAGCCATAATCGTAGAAGGCGGCAGTGTCTGTCTTAAGATAAAATATGTTTGTAGCCAATGTTCCCATCGTGAGTTTGTGTTTCTGTGTAACGATGCTGTTTTATTAGACTGGGGTTTGTACATGTGTGTCAGGTATTGATTGAGTCCTGTGATTAATGTGTCTGCTTTTACTGGGCGTGAGTGTGTGATGTCGCTTCTGCGTTTTGATGCCTGTTTTTGCCTGCTGCATTACATGGTTGCATCTGCACACAGATTGTGCACGATTACATGATGGTTGTAAAAATCTTTTATACATTGATATATTTGATATCAGTTTATAAAAATCTTAGTGCTGAGTGCTTGTGATCAGCTGACGTATTTGAATTAAATAATGTCAAATATAGTGCGTCTGGTTACAGCACATATATTCAGCTTTAGGATCAATAATATGTTTACTTTTTGCAGTGTGCGATTTTTCCCAACAAATTGTCATTGCTTTAACTTGTGCAGTAATATGTAAATAGTTGTTTTGGTCATTCTTGTTACTGTATTCTTTTACAATAGAAATATTCTGTAGTAATTGTTACTATCAGCATAGTGTCTTTTGTGTTTGTAGATTGTGATTTCTGTGTGTTTGCTTTGGTCAGATGTTCCTGAGCTCAGTGTCCCCGTGAGATCAGTGAGCACCACTGTTGTGTCCTCCAGAAGTTCTTCACACACCTCGCACACGCCCCCTTACCTCCAGCAAACACAGCTGTACACGCCTCTGCAACCTCAGCGAAAACCAGCGCAACACCCTCAGGTTCACATCCAGACCTCTGCGCAGACGCAAACAACACCCCAGCCGCAGACCTACAGTCCGGCTGCAACACCACCTACGCAGCCCAAACCACAAACACACCAACCTGAACCTCACACCTACTTACCCTCTCAGTCTCCACCACGACCAGATCAGGTGTTCCCTGAACCCCAGTGCCCAGCACAACCCAGAGTACCACCACAGACGCAGCCCAAACCACTTCCACCCCAGTCACATGCCTACAGTCCCCCACAGCCCAAGATACCCCCTCAAACTCAGCCCAAACCCCAGTGCTTCATACCTCCTCAGACCCCACCCCAGGAGGAGATCCTGGGAAAATACGGCCCACCTGGACCGGTTGTGTTGAAAGATCAAGAGCCAGAGATCCACGAAGAATCTGAAGCCATGACGACCATGTCAATCAAAGAGAGGTGCGTTTGCGTTTATTAATACAACTTGCAAATTTCAAAACTTAAAAATTAGCAAAAGCCTCCCATGCTTGAAACGCGACATCAGCAGCAGCCCATTTAAAGCTCTGTAGTGAGATTTAGTATTTTCATATTTTCTTGAGTCATCAAGCAGTTTCTATCCCACCAACTTCCAGCAATCGAATTAATTCCTTCAACCATTTCACTTGAATATGCATTAGCATGGGGGGGAAAGACAGACGCTTCAAACTCATGCACATGTGCACAAATAATGAGTTATGTGGCAGTTCTGAGCTGTCTGAACTGACATATCTAATATCTCCTGAGCTTGGTGATGGTCAGATTTTATGATGGTAGCATATGTGTATTGCAGTGTAGGAAACTGTGCACATTGATCAGGCTGATGGTTCGAGATGCTGCAGGATGATCAGAGCTGTTCTCCTGTCTGCTCTGATAAATGAATGTGGGTCATCGCTGGAGACACTATTTTAAAACTCCCAGCGTATCTTCTGCAGGGTACGAGAGAGGCAGAGAGCAAGAGAGAGAGAGAGAGTGAACAAAGCATGACAAAGAGTCCACTGAAAGCTGTATAGTGACGAGATATTTTGTAGTCTTGCCCTCCATTTTGTATGTTGCTGTATTTTGATTTCTGAATTGCCCGAAGACGAGTGTGTGTTTTGATTTGTTATTTGTTTTTAGGTACAGTTAATATCTGCTTCAGCGCTTTGCATTTAAGACGGAATGAAGCTTTTGAAATGTTTCCCAGGTTGGCCCTGTTGAAGAAGAGCGGAGAGGAAGACTGGAAAAACAGGATCAACAAGAAACAGGAAGTTATACAGGAAGTGGTGTCAGTGAGCGAGAAGAGTAGCCAGATATGGGAGGAGCAGGGCTTTAAGAAAAAGGTAAGAATGTTGCCTAGCAACATCAAATCTAGAGACGTGTCAGTAAACCGGCCAGTCTTTGTCATTTTGGAGCTTTCACGTTGCATGTCAAAATTCAAATATATTCAAAATATTAGCCGCATGTTTAAAATTGGTTTAAAATGAGCACGAGTAAACGACAGTTTTCATGTTTTGGTGAGCGGTTTCTTTAATGAAGTGTGACTCAGAAGTGTGA
>JAZGTI010010961.1:0-17136 GCA_036877585.1 Botia kubotai
TGAATACGCCCCATAGTATAGTCCCACCCCTGACACCAATTGACAGTGTTGTGTGCAAGGCATCGTAAACACAAATGCAAAGAGAATTGCTATTGCTTTAAGTTTTGCAGACTCAGTGCGCGACGCTTAAGAAATGAAATAGCAAACAGGTAATTGCTATTGCAAATTGCTAAATATGATCATACCTCGTAAGACATCGGAAATGCAATTTGAAATGGACTTTGCATTTTCATTTGCCATTGTTCGTGTACGTTCGTGTAAACGAAAATGCAAACAATTTGTATTTGCATTTGAATTGTGTCACAACCTTTACACCCAGAAATAGAAAATGCAACTGCAAATGCAATTTACAATTGCTTTTTAAAATTGTCTGCGAAAATGCTCTATAATGTCACCATTTGTTGGCGCTTGTCAGCTAGGTGACATGAGCTCGCCCCAAATATCTACAACAGGAGCTTATGACAATCACGTGATGCTGTGGTCTCTAGTTGCCCAGCCCCGTTACGTATACGTGCGCGCTCACATCCAACGCGTGGTTCTCTCACGTTGCTGTAAGTAGCGGTGATAAGTCTAATTTCAGAAGGTTTTCGTGGTTATTTTACATGTTTTAATTGAAACCAACCACTCTGCGTCTTAGACTGAAGCCTATTTGGTCTAGGGGTGGAGTGGCGACGGTGTAGAGGCTCGCCGGTGGACGCGAATAGCTAGTTTTGGCAGCACATTGCGGTAGATTTGAGGTGTGTGTTAGAAGAGAAATGGCTACTGAGGTGGAAACTCTCCTGGCCGACAACTCTCTGCTCAAGCAGGAGGAGCAGGAGTACGACAAGAGATGCCTTGGAGCTTCTGAAGAGGTGGGAATTGTCGTGAAGGAGCAGAGCCTGAAACGAGCGAAAGAGAAGAACAACAGCCACGTAAAGGTGTACTTAAACCAAGGTAGCCCTGTTCAAAATGACGAGGAGAAAGCTGCTAAAAATGAATTTCCAGAAGCACCGCCGCCTAAGGTGAACCCATGGACTAAAAAGATGAACGCAGTGAGCAGCGTGAACGGTCAACTGCAGCACGGTGCGTATCAATCACAACGCTTATACATCAGTATCGCTGCTGGTAGCTCGTGTCTCACACAGCCTTCAGTTATCTGGATCATTTATGGCGTGGATATAAACTTGTAAAGCCACTGCTGCAACATTTAGGTAATGCTGCACGATTACTGCACGTCAAACGCTCGTAACAACATGATTAAGGTAGCATTTATAAAGTTTATAGGATTATATTGTTATCATATGGTACGCGAATGTCCCAAGATTACGTTGATTAAGTTACTTCGTGCTTGTCAGTGTTGCTTCGTGTTAGTAATATTAATATGTTGATGTACATGCACGTAAACCCGAGTATTCGATAAAACCCTGTTACTGTCTGCGGCCTTGTCTCAACGTCACAAGAATAAAAAAATGTTTGAATAACATTCTTATAACAAAACAACAACGTCTAAAACCTGTACGTTTTTTAGCAGTTCTAGAAGTTTCACAATAACATTTAAAATGTTTCTGTTAATAATAGAAACGTTCTTACAACCTAAAAATGTTGACTGGCGCCCAGGGTTTCATTAGCGTGTATTACTCAATTATATACGAGCAAACTGATGCAAAGCAAACTATATGATGTGAAATATGTAGTAGGCGAAAACCAGGTCAAAATGTTAACGTTCCTTAGCTTTTGCTGCTCATTTTGTGGTCAAATGTATGTCAGTATACTAGCACAGTATATTAGCACAGTTAGCTTTAGCATTAGCGGCCTGTCACGTGAGACCATTTGACAGGCCTTGACTGTGGCTTTGTTACGATTTAAGAACTGCAAAAGATGCCGATAAACTGTCGCATATCAAATGCAAGCGTGATAATACGCGTTGACGTTGTAATTTTTGGGTGTGTATATATCTTGCGTTTGTTGTGGAATATCACGTATGAGATCCACGTGCTTGTCAAACTCTGTTGAATTCAAATTAAAACCTCTTAAACAAGAATCTATTCAAAATACATTCGTAAACAGTATTCATTACAGTTTCTATCTCACGTTGTTTATTGCATGTAAACGTGCAAGACATGCTAGTCCTGATGCTACCTGCTTAGCAGTTAGCCACTTATCTGCTTAAACGACTAATCGCATATTAACACGTTGTAAGTTTCTAATGATGATAGAAAGCTTAACTTGGACATGAGCTCCAGTTGATTAGTGGTTACAGGGAACACACATGTCCGATTCACCTTCATAACGTCACTGTTTCACGACGGATTGCGTAAAACGTCATCATTTCGTCACTAGTTTGTACCAAACCTGGCTGCAATGCCAGCATTAAAGCAAAATATAGCTGCAAGCAGCAATTACAGGGTCAAGACCATGAGCGGCACTCATGGGAAGCACTTAATGCTTGAGCAATGGGATTAATTGAAAATAAGATTAGAAAAACAGTTATTTAAGAAAACATGGGTAAAACCCAGTGATTTATAAATGTTGGTCAATAGGTGGAGCTGTCACCAGTTTTGTTTTAATGTGGTCAGTATGCTGTGACAATGACACCTACAAAGTTGTCAATTTACCAAAGCGTTGCCAAGATACACCATTATAACCATTATTGCGTGCTTATTGTCAAATTCGTTGATGTGCTGTACAGGAACGGGCTGGCCGATCAAAAAATCTTTTAATAACTTTTTGTCAGGGGTGTGTGTAGATTATGCCTACTGAGTTATGTGTAAAACGGACAAACACCCTAGGAGGAGTGCAAAAAGGAAGATATAACAAAAAATGTTAAACAAATGAGGTATCCTAGAACTCATCCTAGAACTAGAAAGAAAGTTCCGTAACATGTTATTGCAATCACTTGTTATAAGCATTTTTATAAGTTATAAGTACTATATATTTTGACCACTAGGTGGCCACTGGCCTCAAGCTTTGAACGAAATTTCACCTCAGAATACGGGGATGATGAACCATGTAAAGTTTCGTAACAAAATGTAATACTTAAATGCAATTGTGTATCATGACAAAATTAAAAATGGGCCACGGCCACAATGTCCGACCATGGAACATCAGATATTGTTTAACTCTGCATGACTCAAGGAATCTAAAGAGACCACTCACATAAATATAGATTAAAGCATTCAAAAGTTATGAGCCAAAATAGCAAGTTTTCATATTTTGGACCGATAGGTGGCGCTGTGATGAAACTGCATGCAGGGTGCCTGTAATGGCAAACTGGCCATGCCTGTAATTACGTACCAAGTTACGTGTCAATGTGGCAAAGCATTGGCAAGATACAGCCTAATATTACACTGTAAAACCGATTGTTGTCCCATTGGAAGGCTCTTACAGATGCAATGAACACATTTACATTTATACAGTGTGTTAATTGCATAAATGAATGCACTGTAAGTCGCTTTGGATAAAAGCGTCCAAGTAGTTACAATTTGTGTTCCCCTGGCAATCGAACCCATAACCTTTGCATTGCTAATGCAGTGCTCTACCAATTGAGCTTCAAAAACCTTTGCCTTTATGAGGCTTCAATCCAGAGAACAGTCAAATTTAATGCAGTATTTACATGAACGAAGAATAAAGGAATCAGGTTTATTTGCTTGTTTACATGACAAGCTCAGAATTGTTTGAACTTTTGACATGCGTACAGTGCACAAATACACGTTACACCGTTTCAAGATGTGCATACTAGCAGCCACTCTATTGCCATTGCTTCTTTTCTCGTTTTTTTAAAGCACAAATTAACATTTAAAATATTGAGCAACATCATGCTTTAACCGTTCAATTTTGCTTCGCCATCTGACAACAACATCATTACGCGGTTTGTATGTGATTGCACATGCGGAGAGCTTTCTAGTTTAATTTTCAATCCAATAAAGTGTTTACATATTGTCTTGATCGGAATAGAAAAGGTTTAAATCACCCCTTAATATTTAAGTGAAATTTTGATCTGGCGAATGACACGTTTACATATGACTTTTTTGATTGTGCTTCTAGTCCTATTACAATCAAATTATTAGGGTCCATGTTAAGGCAGCAAAAGTAACTTTAACTGCTAGAGGTCGCATTTTCAAAGCAATAAAGGCAAAGCTTGATGACACTGAAGGAGTGTGGAACAATGGGAGATGTCATCTTCACCATCCAGGGACGATAGAAATGAATCGCAGGGAATTCACAAATCATGTTCATGGATTCACATGAGGTAACGAATGAAATTTGTATTGCCTGCATGTTTGATCACATTATTTTGTCATTCAAATTGAATTAGCCACAAGGAATGTAAATTTAAATTCTAAATTATTACTGATGTGTGACTTTATATGGCAAATAAATTGCTGGGTTAACACTGGGATGTTTTACATGTTCAAAACAATCATAATAAAAGAACATTTTAACGTACCCATAGTAAAACACATTAGCTTTACCCACACCTAATACACAGACCCTGCTGTTAAAGGTAATGAATAATTATGGTCCTACTGAATGAAACAATAACAGAGTGGCGTGTGGTACAACCACTACTTGTCCACGTGTGTTGCCATGCTCTTTACAGCAGTACAAGTGCAAACCTGACATAAGCATATTGCATCATTAATGTGACGCAAAATATCGTATTTCATTAAGTTTACAAATATTTGGAAATATAAGTAATATTATAAATATAAGTATATCATTGAACAAACTACACAACACTCTGCAAATGTTTTTTTATACTTTAATGCAAAAATCTTACATATTGTGCCTTTAACCAATTGCCATCTAATAATATTTCAAATGCAGGAAACCTTGTCTCACTAGCTCAAAGTGCACAGTTTCTCCAAAGCAGACAACAGTATTTGTTTTTATGAGAATTTGCAGCATAAGTGTTGGCAGACTTAACACACATCTTAAGAACCCATAGAAGATTGAATTAAAATGAATTATAAGCAGAGCAGTAAAGGATGCAATACAGCCTGTGCGCAGTTAGTGTTTGCATGCTTTTTAAGCAAAATTTCTTTAGCGCAAAATTATAAACAAAAGTAGCTACACAGAAATTATTGTGTATTCAAAACATCTAAACATAACCCCTCCTTAAGGGTTACTTCACTCAAAAATGAAAAACACGATGTCGGCTCAACATTGTGATGTATGTCATCGTCTATTGTGATGTGACATTGTCTATCTCAACCTAACCCTAGTGAGCAGGTGCAATTAGAAATGGTTTGGAACAAATTACTGATTTCATGCAGATTTGTCTAGGTTTAAGTATAGAGTAATTTTTCATGCCGTTCCACTGTTTTTTTTCCACACATATGACAAAAACATGATTATTCTCTTCTCGCAGTCAATGCTGTTAATTTGATATGAAACTTTCTGTGGCCAGCCTCAAAGTTTCAAAATTTTGAAACAAAGGGTCTGTGTCCTGCATATCTTAAAATACATTTATAACATAACCCAGGTAAACCTGCACGGGGCATTTTAAAGTCGTCTTTACTGAGTAGAGATGTGAGCTTGGGCGAAAATATTCCCTAGACTTAACATTGGGCTGAATTTTGTGATGTTACAGCTCCATGTCGTAGAGACTTGGGGGTGGCTCATATCACTCGGCTTAGTAAGCAGCAACAATTGGTAATAGTGTTGTCAAAAATATCTATTTCGTTAAATATATGAAACGGTACCAATACTCATTTCCCTAAGTATTGATACAGTAGGTGCGTTTACATGGACCCTAATAATCCGATCGTAATAGGACTAGAAGCACAATCAGATTAAAAAAATCACATGAAAACACATCAGTCGGACTGAATTGGCCAGATCCGATCAAAATTTCATTTGGATTATAAGAGGTGGTTTAAATCTTTTCTAATCCGATAGAGAGGACATGTGAACACTCAGATTGAAAATGAATCTAGAAAGCTCTGCGCATGTGTAATGACGTACAAATCGCGCAATGACGTGTGGCGCACGGCTGTTGTTGTCAGATGGCGACACAAAACTGTACGGTTAACGAAAACAAGATGTTGCTCAGTGTTTTAAATGTTAATTGTGCTTTGAAAAATGATAAGAAGCAATGGTAATAGAGTTGCTGCTAGTATGGTACGGCGGGAAACGTGTATTTGTGTAATGTGCACGTCAAAAGATCAAATACGATTCTAAGCGTGTCATGTAAACAATACAAACAATAAGCAATACATTTGTTACAGTATTTATTAAACTTTGATAAGTTAATAAAAAATACAATGGTACATGTTAGCTCTTGTGGCAGTTTTTTCCCCGTGTTATTGAAAATTCCAGTATCGTGACAACACTAATTGGTAACATTTCAACTTCATAGACACGCCCTAGCAACCAGTTACAGTACCCTAGCAACCACCCCATTGACTTCCATTGAAAAAGGTGAGAGGCATCAGAATATCATAGAGAAAAGTGGGTGGCCTCTTTTGACTCAGACCAGCAAGTGGTCTTTAATTGTTAATTTTATGATTATTGCGATGGTCATAGCGCCACCAACTGGCAACAGGAAGTGCATCACTTAAAAAAAAACATTAAAATAGTCAACAATCATTTAGCCAAGTCACTTCAGTCTTGGTCAGAACAATGTAGAGGCATGGATGAATATTGTTGCCATGGCAATGCGTTAAACTTTAAAACCACATTCTGGGGTATTTGAGGCACTTAACATGCAGCTGTTAGACGTGGTCAGCTGTTAGACATGGACAAAAGCTTAGACATGGGTGTGGTGGGTGGCTGTGTAGCGCCCCATTTTGATTAAAGTGATGGGATTGGTTTTGCCTATGCTCACCAAAATTGTCACATGTGGTGTTGGACATTTTGGATTCCAGTCTCTGAATTGTGAAACACTCCTCTTAGGGGTCTTATGGGATTGATAACAGATGTGGCAGATATTATGCCAAGAAGGTTTTAAGTAATGTTTTTTGATATCTTAAATGGCGAAAAAAGGAAGTGGCTCCTCTGTGCATTGAGTAATTTTGTTGAAACATTATGTTCGGTCTTAGAGACCGATGACAATAGTGATGGCTATTGTGAGTCACAGTCAAAGCACCACCAACTGACAGAAGGAAGTGTGTCACTTAAAACAGTTTTTAAAAGGCTCCTTTTAAGTTTACCTTTAAAAAGGGTCTTTTAAAGTCGCGTCCTACTTGGATTGAAAATGTTAAACTGAGAGTGGGTTGTTGATATAACGAACGGCTTTTCAATGGTAAAACAATCAATTTATGGCAATAGAGGTTCTCGTGACTGTCCTAAATGCAAGTGTCAGAGATTTAAATTGGTTGCTGGTGGTTACAGGTGGTTACAGGTAGCCAGTGGAGTAAGGTCAGTAAGGGTGTGACAGGCTCTTTTTGACTGATTGAAAACCAGATGTGCTGCAGCATTCTGAATCATTTGCAGAGGTTTGGTTGCATTGGCTAAAAGGCCAGCAAGAAGGGCATTGCAGTAGTCCAGCCTTTATTACGGGTGCTTGGACTAGAAGCTGTGTTGCGTGCTCGGACAGGAAAGGTCTGATTTTCCTGATGTTGTAAAGCACATAACTGCATGACCGAGAGATTGTTGCAACGTGTGAAGTGAATTTCAACTGGTCATCAAACACCACTCCAAAGTTTCTAATGGACCGAGTAGGTGTAAGAGTGGATGGACCAAGTTAAACTGTGAAGTTGTATTGTAATGATGGGTTGGCAAGGATCTGTTCTGTTAGTGATGGGTTGTTCTGTCTGTCTGTTCTGGTAATGATGGGTTGGCCGGGATCTGTTCTGTTAGCAAGTCCTGTCTTGCTAAGGTTAAGCTGAAGGTGCCATTTTTTTCATCCAGGCTGAGTTGTCTAAAAGGCAAGTGGAGATCCGTGCAGCGTTGGTGGGGTTATCCGGTTGGAATGAAGAGAAAAGCTGTGTATCATCTGTGTAGCAGTGGTATGAGAAGTCATGTGCTTTAATGACTGCACCTAGAGAAGCTGTGTATATCGAGAAGAGAAGAGGAGCAAGAACTGATCCCTGTGGGACCCCTGTGTTCAGCTGATGAGGCTTGGACTCCCCACCTCTCCATGATACCTTGAAGGATTTGTCTGCGAGATATGAGCTGAACCAGTTAAGTGCCGGTCCAGAGATACCCAGGTTGGAGAGTGAGGATAACAGGATCTGGTGGTTCACTGTATCAAAAGCAGCAGAGAGGTCAAGAAGGATTAGGACAGATGAGATGGAGTTGGCTTTTGCCTGCTGTAGGCTTTCAACCACAGACAGGAGGGCAGTCTCCATGGAATGTCCTTTTATGAAGCCAGACTGTTGGCTGTCAAGTAGGTTGTTCTGTGAGAGATAGGAGGACAGCTGATTAAACAACTTTCAAGAACCTTTAAGATGATTGTTAGGAGTGAAACTGGTCTATAGTTGCTGACCACTGAGGGTTCGAGTGTTGGTTTTTTTGAGCAGTGGGGTCACCCGAGCCTGCTTAAACAAGGAGTAAGCGTTTCCTGTAGAGTTTTTTTAGGATTAAATGCATGTGACAACTATGCATTGTTTTCTAAAAAGCACCAGTTGGCGATAATGCCAGTGTTCTTTTGCCCATCATTGCTGCTTGGAGCTATATTTGTCTGTCATCAGCCGGGAAAGAGTCATCAGCTGGGCAAAGGCTGGAACATGGGCAAGGTGGTGGGGACTCGGTAGCGCCCCCTGGTATGGGGCACAAAAAGATGGTGCATATATTATACATGCCCGCATCTGTACGAAACTGGGTATGTTTATTAGTCTTGACCGAAACAACTTTCACACTCCGCCCAACAAGTCGTCGGCCATTTCTGATTTAATAAAACAATGCAAGTTGTGAAACTTTAAATACTTATCTTAGGGATTTTATGTGATTGTCACCAAACTTGGTGAGCATCATGCCAAGACATTGAAGATTCAAAATTGCGAAGGGATGTTTTAATCTCGAATGGTGTTGCCATGGCAAGGCAGTAATTGCGAGTTGGAAACAGGAAGTCTAATATCTACAGCATGCATTGAGCAATTTACATGAAACTTGGCAGATATGTTTATTGTGATCAGCTGATGACAGTGATATGACTTGTAAGTCACAGTCGTAGTGTCACTAACTGGCAGACAGAAGTGTCACTAAAAACAGCATTTAAAAGATTAGTCTTAAATTTACCCGTCACTTTAAACTTGGTCATGGAAAAGATGTTGAAGATGCTAAATTCTAAACGGTTTGTTGATATCTCGAACGGTCAATTTATGGCAATAAATGCGTTGAGTTAAATTTGAAAAATATGTTGTGGGCTGAGCACAATGATGTGGCTATTGTAAGTCAGTTATAGCGCCACCGACTGGCAGCAGGAATTGCCACCTAAAATGAACTAGTTACTTCACGATTGTTTACAGAGTTAAATGCAAGTGTCCACCGTGCACTGTTTTCACAGAAGCTGTGTGTGGCGATGGCGCTGTAGTGCTTGGGCCTGTCATCACTGTTGCAGCTGTATTTATGCTTTTCATATACGTCAAATATCAGTTATTTGTTTCAGCCCATCTTTTAGCCTGAACTCGCATTATTGATTGAGCCAACTTTGCTATGTCGGACTGCTTTCAATGTCAGCAATATTTCAACAGCATTAGAGTGTTTAGACTTTTGGGGGCCTAATCCCACAAATTGTTTACTTATGGTTGTCACTTCACATTATTTGGTACTAATAAATATATTTAATTAGTATAATAAATTATTATATAATATAATAGTATATTTTTCCCCTAGAGCATTCTGGGCTCACCAAAGTTGTAAGGGCAGGACATACGAGAGCGAGACGAGGAGGAAAGGTATGTTAATAGAACTAACCACTCTCCACAACAGCAGTAATATTTACTTTGTTCTTATTACACTAGCAACATAACACAATTTTTGAAGCCAGTAACATTAAAAATTTTAAAGGTTGGGGACTTTGGAGATGCGAACAATTGGCCAACACCTGGAGAGATTGCTACAAAGGAAGTTCAGGTAATTTTAAAATTTCTGAGAACATTTTTGTAAAATTTTCTCTGTTTGCTTTTCACCACTGGAATACCTTAGGGTCTGGTGCTGGAACGCTTAATATTCTCAGTCTACCGGCAGTGCCAGTGGCTTATTGTAACTTTGTCTTACACTAAGCTAAAATGCATTTTCTTTGCACATTCTATTCACCAGTGTTAATCATCAACAAAATTACTGATCAAAATGAAAATAAACAGGACATTACTTAAATGATATTAGTGTAAACATTCTAACGATGTAAATACAACAAGAAAAAAGACACGTATTGTAACGTTTTATCCGGCTCTGAAATTCGTTGCGCATTTTCATTATTCCTGCAAGTTCTGCACTTATTGTGGGAAATCCTGCAAACATTTATACACTGTTAAATGTAGATAGAATAATAAACTATTCCACACGCATTAAATCAAAATACTTTTGCTGTTCAGATTGCAATGTCATAGTCCGCACAACACTGTCCTTCCTTTAAGTTAAATGACAAGCTGTATTTTCATATTGCCAAAGCAATAGCAGCTAGGCAGTGTACACAGTTGTGTGCAACTATCAAATATCTATACGTTTTTAAAAAGTATATACTTTTTTTTCCTAAAATGTTTGGTTACATTTCAGTCTTTTACAGCTATATGCATTTATACACTTTCAACTAAATTCAACTTAACTGCAGCTTTTTAGTAAAATAGATAACTAATGACTGTCATGTCAAAGTATTGGCTGCCTTTAAAAGACTAAAAACTATGAAAAAACTGTAAAAAAATTAACAATGGTTTTAACTATTGTATTTATATTATTAACATGTGAAGGTTATGTACAATAAAATTTCTAGAGATAAAAAAACAACATAAACCTAAAGGAGAAATCTTGCTCAAATGTTGGCTTTCTGTGATTGTGGCACCATTGTTCTTATGTCTACTTATAATTTAAGCCATTTTTCTTTAGTAGTATGCATATGGTGTAGAGACTTGCAAACCGTTTTGACAAATCACTTCTGTAATTTTTTTTACTGAGGACAGTTTCTTTAAAGTACAAACTAAAAGTGCACTAGATGGTTTTGTAGTGCATGGGTAAGTGCAACATGATTCTGCTTTATTAACAGTAAGTTAACAGTAGTTAACAGTGATATTCATAGTCAATGGACAAAGCACAGTTTTGAAGTTACTTTAAGTTTTTTTTTCAGTTCTTATAAATGTTTAAAAGATTACTTATTCTTGCTTCATCTCCTACATTTTAACTGAAACACCTCTTAGACTTCGAAGAAATCAGTGGTCAAAAGTGAAGCCAAAGGAAAGAGGGAAAATGAAGAAAGCAAGGAAAACCTGAAAGCAAAATCCAGTGACTCTGGCGAGGAAAAAAATGTTGATGAGGAGTCTCAAATAAATGGACAAAAAAAGAGAGGTGTGATATCTTTACATTAAATATTCATTCAACAATTTAGTTTTTAATAGGGATTTTAAAGGGTTTCATTGAAATATGAATAATCTCATCAAAATTATTTATTTTAGTGACATGTCTCAACCCGATAATGTTGTTTTTAGGGAATAAGCACAAGTGGGTGCCTCTAATGATTGAGGTAAAATCTGAGGGTCCACATGAGCGCTCGGCCTCCAGAAATAACACACGGCAATATGACGGCCATAGATTTTCCTCCAACATCAGAAATGACTTGAGAGGTATGTCTTTCTTTAAATGTTTTGCAACAGTTTGCACAATGCAGGTCTGATAAAAGTGTCATGTTTATTAAAAGAAACAATTCAAATGTTTACTAAAATGAACAAAACCATTTACGTTTATGCATTTGGCAGACGCTTTTATCCAAAGCGACTTAGTTTATTCAAAAGTTATACATTTTGTCAGTGCATGTGCTCCCCAGGGATTCGAACCCCATGACCTTTGAGTTGTTAGCGCAATTCTCTATGTAAAATGATTTACGTGTTTTTCTTTTGAGACTGTACTAGTCACAGTCCACCATCTTTTTAGAGTGTTGTTTTCTTGAAACTCAAGCAACTAATAATATAGACTGTTTTACACAGCTTCAGATAGCTGGAGTAGGATAGTTAAAGAAGGGATAATTATATGCCATGTGTCTACATTTAAAGTAACTGACAAAAATTAAACTGACAAAAGACGATATTTGAATGGCCCATAAGTGTCTGAGCTGTTTTAAACTATTTCTGCTCTAATAACAGTGTTTTTCTTTGCTGTGTTTCCAGACTGGCACAGTGGGAAATACGATCAGCAGTTTAGGGATGACCATGATGAAGTGTCTAGTGTGAAGAGTGAGGGTGCGCCCTATAGGACAGCTTTCAGAGGACGAGGTCGCTGGAGAGGGAGAGGAAGAGGGCGAGGCAGAGGTGCTAACAGAGGTAGAAAACCAAGTTTAGTAATGCATGGTGTCAGAAATGTTTAAAACAACTCCACAAACAGTGCTCCTCACAGGAGACTTGACGTTACTGCTAAGCTTGATACTTTGATAAAAAGTAATAAATTGCAAATATAAAGGTAGTAAAGTCATTTTTAATGGCATTTTTTCAGTTATGCCTTCCACCTTTGTATTTTGTTTTCACTGAGCCTGGTGCAGTACCTTTTGGGATTGGGAAGTCTTCAATCTTGCCTTAACCCTCTGCTGTTGTACCAAATGTTCACATTTTCAGGTCATTCAGATTACTATTGTGGCTTTAAAGGCTATGTTGCCAAAAATGGTGGCTATGGTCAGAATTTCAGCAGCGCAATGACCTACTATTACGACAATATGAGCAGTACTGACCTGTATACTGTGGACCAGGACCTGCTGAAGGATTACATCAAGAGACAGATGTGAGTAGAGCACCATCAGTAAAGCCTCATTTAATATTGTGATTGTGATTTGGTTTGCATGGCTGCTGCTTAGATGACAGGGCTAAAAGTAAAAGACTTCTCCAAAATAAGTTTAGCCTATCTAAAAGTTAAGTAAGTAGGGTGGAATTAGAATTAACATTAAACTTTATTGGCTTTTTGGTGCAATTGTTGTGATAAGGTCTTGACCCACTTTTCACTCACACAAACACAATGAAGTTGTGTATTGTAATTCAAGTTATTGTCCTGGTATTGAATTTATTATTATTATTACTGTTATTGTCATCTGATTTATATATGAACGTTAGCATAATTCCAAACATGTTTTCTAATATTAACATGTATGTTTATAATAAACTGCACTAAACTAGAAGATTATTCTTATAAGATTATTATTATACAATTCTAATTGTATTTTTGCAGTGAATACTATTTTAGTATTGACAATCTGGAGAAGGATTTTTTCCTGCGCAGGAAGATGGATCAGGAGGGCTTTCTGCCTGTTCCTCTGATCGCAAGCTTCCACCGTGTCCAAGCTCTCACTATGGATGTCAGTCTTATTTTAGAGGTTTGTGCCCCACCAGTGTTTTCCTTTTCATTGTATTATATGCTAACAGGTCCATGATATGTTGATCTTTTTGATGTTTCACTTACGTTAAGGCCTTGAAGGACAGTAAGCAAGTGGAGATCACAGATATGAAAATTCGGTGCAAGGAGGACCCTGAAATATGGCCCCTGCCTGGGCTTGACCTGCCAGATCATTCCCAGACAGATTTTTCACAATTCATCAACTGCCCAGAGTTTGTTCCCAGAAATATCGTGAACAAACGGCAAGGTCTGACACTGCATGAAATTATTAAGGACAATTTGGGGATTTTGGGACCTTAAAGATGGTCTGATTGAGCATATGAACTTTATAGGTTTTCAGAGAGCTTCCACATCAGTACAGCCCAAGTCAGAGGATGTCACCAATCTAAAGATGATGCCAAAGGGCCTGTCAGCCAGTTTACCTGATCTAGATTCAGAGTCATGGATTGAAGTAAAAAAGAGGCCTCGACCTTCACCAGCTCGACCGAAAGTAAATATGGATTCTGTTTTTTTACAAATAGATTTGGCAAATGGCAGGTACATAGATTGTGTAAAATAAGCATTTAATTTTAACCAATAATTTACTCAGTGTCTGCTCAGATCTTCAATAACATATTTGAGAAAATGTGTTTATTCAGACAAAGAGAAAAGAGGAAAAACTATTTCTGTTAATTGGCTACAATGAATATAAACAGATCAGTCTTTGACTACTTAACTTTGACATAATGTTCATTGTAACTATTATTAATCAGTACAGTCTTGTTGTGTGTGAACAGTGTGTCTATGATCTGAATGGTGTTGCATTAATTAACCGCTTGTTTGCAGAAAGCAGAAGAGACACATACACCTGTGCAGCCTTGCCCAGCTTTAGGTGAGGACCAGGATGAACCAGAGGAGTTAGACTTCATGTTTGATGAGGAAATGGAGCAGATAGACGGTCGACGCAACACTTTCACTGACTGGTCAGATGAAGATTCTGACTGTGAAATTGATGACAGAGACATCAATAAGATTCTAATAGTTACTCAAACACCACCTTACCTGCGTAAACATCCTGGAGGAGACCGGACCGGAAATCACACCTCGCGTTCAAAACTAACCAGCGAGCTGGTCAAAATCATTAATGATGGACTTTACTACTATGAGCAAGACCTATGGGATGACACATATGAGCCTGAATATGCCACCATTAAGGTAAGTAGTTCTGATTTTTCTGTGAGGGCTGGTTTGTTATTCTTGGTTAATTTTAATTTTTGTCTAGCACATAGGACTGTATGTACACTTAAGATCCTGCTTAAAAGTGATACTAGAAAAAGTGATACTAATTACCAGTACAATATATCTTTACCTACTCATGGTTTTTTTTGTGCAAGTAAAAAAATTTGCAACATATTAAGAACATTTTCAGTTAACGGCAGGGTAGGTTAATTTTTTCCCAGAAATTTTTTTTGTTATACTGGTAAAACTTGCCGCTTTGGTTTGTTGCTTTGTTTTTTGTGCCGTTCACGTGCCACATCCAGTTGGCCCAGCAGTGTTAATAATGCCACTAAAAACAGCTATGATCAGTTAGCTTCAGCCTGCCTCTGTTAGACACACAAGTTTAGGTTTCATGGTTCTCCTCAGCACAGAGATATGCTCTCCAGCATGTAGCCAAGATATTGATTACATTTTCTGTGTCTTTGTACATTTGTTTTCTCCAGCACTTATGGCCTGGCTTTTTGGTTTTGTTTTTTGTCTCATGCTGTTCTCCTATAATATGGTGCAATATATTGACTTGTTGACAGTATCTTGTCTGAATGATGTTGACAGTATGTTGTTCGTATGGTTTTGAAATTGTAATTGAACATTGTAATTGGCATGTTGTTGTGACAGCAAGAAGTGGAGAACTTCAAGAAAGTGCATTTGATCAGCAGAGAGCAGTTTGACTGCTTAACCCCTGAACCGCCTGTTGATCCAAACCAGGAAGTTCCTCCAGGACCACCACGACCCCAGCAGAGTAAGAGACCTATAACAATTTTTTGAATTATCCTCTGCTGATTGATCAAAATTGTTTTAAGTATTAAGATTGGTATAATATTTGCACTTACTATATATCTCTTATCTAGACAGAATGTCTTCTCTAAATTTTACTACTGCTCTAGTTAATGGTTGCTTGAGAATGGATGCTTGAAGCAAAGCATTACTACTACTCTTACTCTTACTACTAATCTTTTTCTAGATATAACTTTGGTACATAATTTATTTCCACGCGTTCATCGTAGACCCATGAAAGATGGGTCAAACTGACCTGCTTATTGAGAAGAGGTGTGCTATGGTTTTTATAAGCAATCGGGTGGATTGTGTTCACCCAGCTTGTGAAAAAGTGGGCTAAAAATTCCTATATGTAACACAGGGCTGAATTTTGTGACGTTATAGTTCCACATCAGAATGTCGTAGAGACTTAGGGGGTGGACTCGTATCGCTTGGCTTAGCAAGCAGCAAAAATGGTAATATTAGAACTTCATAGCCACGCCCTAGCAACCACTTACAGTACACTTTTAACCAACCCATTGACTTCCATTGAAAAAGGTGACAGTCATCATAACAGCGTAGAGACAAGTGGGTGGTCTCTTTTGACTGGTAAGTAGTCTTTAATTATTACCATGGAAACTGTCCAGCCATGCCCTAGCAACAATTTGAAGCACCCTAGCAACCAACATAAATTAGCTGTATCTCAGTACCAGAACATCATAGAGACATAAGGGGTTTGCTCTTTTGATTTAGACACACATCAGTTTTACCCTGTTAACTGTCTAGGTATACCCAAGCAACCATTTATCATGCCATTTATTATGCTGAAACATGTTAGAATCATGTTTAATCATCATGTTTAAATTTCAGCATTGTTAAAATATTTTGGCCCGAGTTTTGGTAAGTAACTTTGGTGTCTGCTAAATGAACAAACATAAATTTCATTCATTATTTTGTGATGGATTTGTTTTTTTTTCCTCCTGTAGTCCCCACAGAAGCCCTGGCCAACAAACTGTTTGGTGCCCCAGAACCATCTGCCATTGCTCGCTCCCTTCCCACTACAGTGCCTGACTCGCCTAATTACCGCAGTGCCCGCACACCCCGAACACCTCGTACCCCACGGCTGAAGGACTCCGCACAGACACCTCGATTTTACCCTGTGGTTAAAGAAGGACGCCTACTAGATGCCAAAGTATGTATAAATTCATGTATGGCACCCCTTACTAATTGTAAAATACAGTCAGACTGTAGGGAAGTGCTCCCATGTGTAAACAAAATGAGTACTGTGTATATACATACAGTTATGGCCAAAAATATCAGCAGCCTTGCAATTCTGTCAGAAAATGCAACCCTTCTCTCTGAAAATTGTTGCACTTGCAAATGTTTTGGTCCTCACATGCATTGTAACAACACTAAAAAACAGAGATGAAAAGTCAAATCTGATACAATTTCACAACCCCAAAAATGCACTGGAAAAAATGATTGGCACCCTTACCCTTACCTGGTAGCACCCCCTTTGGAAAAAATAACTGAAATCAATTGCTTCCTGTAACCATCAATGAGTTACACCTCTCTACTGGAATTTTGGACCACTCTTCTTTTGCAAACTGCTCCAGGTCATTCAGATTTGAAGGATGCCTTCTTTGAGATCTCTCCACAGGTGTTCTATGGGATTCA